>CAEGAD010009891.1:0-40049 GCA_903067055.1 Poeciliopsis paucimaculata
CCTCAAGCTCCCAGGCCTCTGGTAGAGGACCCGAGCTCAGAGGATAAGAACCACCCGCGGTGGGTGAGAAGGGAATTATATATATATATATATATATATATATATATATATATACTTGTATATATAGAAGTGTGTGTGTAACAGGATATTAAACTTTCTTAGGATGGATCCTAATTGCAACATGTACATAGAAGGCATTCATTGTTTATCCCACTTCAGGTTTTTACTTTGACTAATGCTTGTGGTTATAATATGTATTGGTTTCATATAATAAAATGTGTTGCAATTAATGGAAGGAAACTCTTCCCAGCGGGAAGATAAGGATGGAGCTTCTCCCGGATGTTCAAACTGGACATGTCTGAATCATTTGAAAAGCGTTTGCTAACCTACCGAAGAGTCAGTAGGTTGTGTGAAGTAGAATATCTAGTTGTATGTGTTAGGTAGGGAAGGCAGATCAGTACAGCGCTCCCTGTCCTATTTCGTATT
Organism: Poeciliopsis paucimaculata; assembly: GCA_903067055.1. Classification (NCBI taxonomy): domain Eukaryota; kingdom Metazoa; phylum Chordata; class Actinopteri; order Cyprinodontiformes; family Poeciliidae; genus Poeciliopsis; species Poeciliopsis paucimaculata. The sequence goes on from CAEGAD010009891.1 coordinate 487, forward strand.
AAACAATTCAGGCTTATTTTCCTACAGTGCATCAGCTCACAGTGAGGTCCAAACACTGATTAGTACAGCTAGCATCAAGAGAGAAAGATGGCAGAACAGTCATTATCATAAAGAGATTATTTCACTGAGGGTTATTAGAGTCTTGTGATGACTTTCTGAAGGAGGAGGTTCAGAAGAAACAAATGTTTTAAAGAGACAGAGACCCAAATTTAAGGCACTAAATTACAAAGTCAGGTTTCTTTTTAGTCATGATTGATATTTGTAGCATTTTTACAGCAACTGAATATAACATAGTTACTTGATTGGACTATAAGGGGACCATTACCAGTAAATGTCTAAGCCTAAACCTAACATAAACTGAATTTACAGTTTACTCCCAATCCAAACTCCTGACCCAAAGCAGGACTGCTTTTTATAGGTCCTCAACTTTGGGTCCCACGAACACAACACAAATTAAAATGTGTCAAATACAAGGACAATCACACACGCATAGAATTTTATTACATCTAACTGCCATGCTATTATTTCCTGAAATTGAGAGTTTTTATAAGGACTTTAGGTGATTCTGATGCAGAAGAGGATTTAGGAAAGAGGAACAACTCCATGTGAGTCTGAAGCTGAAACATGCAAACTTCTCATCACAGCCCAGCAGAGAACCCAGCAGCTCATCTCGTTGATTATACAACCTTGTGTTTGTCCTCAGGCTTGTTGTAAGACATTTGATTTGACTTTATAACTGTGTTTATTTCTCTGCAGTGCCAACAAATATTATAACTAATCTGTGTTGTCAGAGTGACACTCAAGATAAATCTACTTCCTGTTGGTATTTCATGTAATCATAAGATTTGTGTGTGTGCGTGTGTGTGTGCGTGCGTGCGTGTGTGTGTGTGTGTGTTGCTTGCCCTTGACTATGTTTATATTCATTTTGAGTTTTTTATTTTGAATATACTCTGGGTTAGAGTATGATTTGGGTCAGATCTTTTCCCTTCAGACAGAGCTCATTCTGTTGACCTCTGGACAAGGTGGAGGTGTGTTGATGCACGGCTACGTCAGGTTAGCTCCAGCTGCGCTGCCTGTGACCCTCAACCAACAGTAATGCTTCTTTATAGGAGTGTTTGAAGTTGCTGACTACTGTAACAGTGGGAGTGGTAAAATCTTCTTGTTATCGCACTAACCTCTTGTTTCATACATTGAGGTTGCTCAGCAGTCTGAATACAGGTCCATCGTGTTTATGTGAGGCATTAATGTTGATGTTAGTCAGCTTTTAGCTGTGGAGCAGCAGAGAGGTTAGAGTTAGATTAGCTGCAATAAGTGTCAACTGTCTCCACACCTTTTCACTGGTTTCTGAGATGCTGTTTTTATTGGCTGCTTGTTTGGTTACAATCATTTGTCTGACATGACAATTTGAAAAGTAGGATCGAAAGATTTCCAATATGTTGTTTGGAAAATAATGATGAATAATGATACAAGTATCAATTTTAATGGTTGTATATAAGATTTATTAGAGATACTCCGATACATATTAATATCTATATCGGTTGCAATGCTGAAAAAACATCCAGGATCGGGTGTAAGTGACAATGTGCCTGATCCAAGAGGGCAGATTTATTTAGTCTAACTCTATGCTTTGAGGAACATCATGCTTTACTATTTATCTTACATTATATTTAGAATTTCTAATTGCATGTTCTGAACCATTTGAAAGAAAGTTTTACAGTTTATTTCTACATGTTTGACTAAACTTGTTGATTTAGTGAGTTTCTGTTTATTTATTTATTTTATATTGCTTGTTATACTCACTGACTGAACAAATTAAAGATGTTGCTTTTACATGTTTGACCAAGCTTGTGAAGCTATAGGTGGCTATTAAGTGTTCTGTACTGATGTAGAGTTATCAAATACATTTGTAATTTAGTACATTTATGTTTGTTTAGACAACTGAACGCTTAAAGTCAATTCATCTGTTTTTATTTAAGGTTATCGGATCGATAGTAGATCTCAGATATTAATATTGGTATCGGAAGGGCAAAAAGCGGATTGGTCCATCCCAAAAGAAAATCTGATTATCAATTGGATTTATGTCTGTACTTTGACTAGGCCATTCTAACACCTAAAGATGCTTTGAAAACCATTCCATTGCAGCTCTGGCTGGATGAAAGTGAAGCTCCATCACCTTATGGAGCCTCTAGCAAGTTTCCCTCCAGCCGTGTCTTGGATTCAGCTCCATCCATCTGCCCATCATCTCTGTCCGTCCTCCCTGCCTCTGCTAAAGAAAATTATTTTTCACATTTTCTCTTCATTTCCTCATTTTGTGAGAGCAACCAGGATGCCAGCTGATCCTCTGTTCATCTTGAGCGCTTCTGCCTTGAGCACAGAAGGGGAGAAATGATGTGTGTGTGCTGCAGTGTTTAAGCCAGCAGCTGATTTACAGCTGACTCATTCACATCCGTGTGTTCCTTGAATACAGCAGGTCAGCTGACTGAAGCTGTGAGTCTGACAGATAAATCGATCAGTGTGGTGTTTAGTTGTGTGTGTGTTTTATGGTTTGGAACAGACCTAGCCTGCAGTTTGCAGGAACTTCTGTCTGCTGCAACAGGAGAACCATAATGACATTCTGATTCATACTTCTGTGCCTGAGTGGAGCCACTGGGCCCCATTACATGTGTGTGTTTACATGGGTGTACAATCGTGACAGAAGCTAAGCTATGCTAATTATTAGGGGCTGCATTTCATCAAGAGAACAGACCCTTATGTAACCTAATTTTCTGATTTCAGATTAGCTGCTGAGAGGTAAACGCAGTTCAGTCATCATCTCCTTGTGCAACCAACTCAGTGTTGCAACGCTGTAGATCCGCCAGACATTTACTGCTGCTGCTGCTGCAGGAGAAGTACATGCTGAGCTGTGTAAACTGCTTCCAGAACTGTAGAAAAACAAAAATATTAGATGCCCAATTTATCCCATTTTTCTCTTCATTTTTAAGTGCAGTTTGTTTGTGAGAGCAAACGACTCACAGAGGATTGCTTCTCCCTTCTTGACAAATTGCTTCACAAAGCACTTCCTCTCTTCACGGCCGAATGGAAGTTGAGGAAAACATCCAGGGCAGCTCAGAAATTGACTGCTTTTTATTGTGCTGACTGTTGGTTTGGAAAATGAGTTGGAATGAAAACAGATAAAGGTTTATTGGGCTGTAAAGCTCCTTCTCCTGCAGTCCAATTGCACGTCTGCACCTTTAATTTAGGACTCTCCCCTATTGTGCAACAATAGGCCTGATTTGGCTCTGAATATTTAATAATAAATGCCAGACAGTAATTTAGATGAAACTAATCAAGTAGGGATGCCAGCAGATTATCAGAAAGGAGAGACAAATAGTTTCAGTCTCAGTTCATTTGTTATGAAAGCTTCATGAGGTTTAGATATGGATCCGAAATACTGATATCCGATATTAATATATCCATTATAACCAATGACATATATATATATATATATATATATATATATATATATGTATATATAAAAAATTCCCTTCTCACCCACCGCGGGTGGTTCTTATCCTCTGAGCTCGGGTCCTCTACCAGAGGCCTGGGAGCTTGAGGGTTCTGCGCAGTATAGATATATACATATATATATATATATATTTATATATATATATATATATGTATATATATATGTATATATATATATATGTGTATGTGCACCTTGAAGTAAAGCGACCACACCACTGATCTCACCATCGCTTTGTGACAATTTCCAGAAATCAGTGACTGCTGGACAAAATATGTCTTTGAAAAACAGGTTTGATTTATGCTAAACTGTTACACTATATGAATGTAAAAGTTGCTCCTTCTCTCATTGCAGGATCAAGATGGTGGCAGTGCAGGACCTGGTGGAGCGGGAGGCCCTGGATAAGGTATGGTCAGCCCAGGTCCAAATGGTTTAACTGGAGATGACTGGTGTGAATGGGATGAACTGCTTTACTTCTTTTATTGCTATTCAGCTGTTTGTCACCAGTGAAGCACAGACTAACAGAGAAAAACATCTTCATTATGAACCTGGACTTTATCCTTTATCCTTTAAGCTAAAAGCTTCATCCGGATTTAGTTCAGTTCAATTCAGAAATACTTTATTTTCATCCCAAACAAATGAAAATAGCAGAGATGATATTCTTTACTGTAGCTGCTATCAACCAAGTGTCTTCAAAGAGTGGATGGGGATGCTGTGGGCTGGAAGGATCTCCACTAGCAGCCAGTTTTGCAGCTAATCTAAAGAACTGTCTGACTCAAGTCTGTTGCTGTATGAAGACATGCTAACAGTGCAGTATCCACGGTAACGTGTCCTGGATGACTCCATTAGTTAGCAGCTCTGCTGATCCACCTCACATATCAAACTGCTCAGCTTCAGGTTGTGGAGGCTGTGACTTCCAATGACAGCTCCCCACTAACGCCTACATTACCCAGCCTCCCACTATAGAATCTTCAGAGGCAGCCTTACCATTACACCATCCCAGAGGATTGTGAGCCCCCTATTCCCTGCTAGAGAGTAGCATATCCAGCTCTCCCACAGTTGATTCCAGAGCCCAAGCTGTGTTTGGAGGTGAGTCCTGTTATTTGGTAGCTGGTACCAACCTCACACACCAGCTCTGGCAGGTTGTGCTGCTGTGTGTTGCCACGCCAACACTCCCAGCCTCACTGGCAGCTGGTGGACCCTCATGGAGGGGCCTTCCTGTGGGAGCCAGAGCGCCCCCATCAAGCCTGACTTTCCTCTGGGTCAGGTTCAGGTTTTCTTTCTATTAGTATCATCTTGCTCCAAATCTCTTCCTGGCTCCATCAGATCATTTGAGGTGGGAAAATGTCAAGACTGAAGACTTGACATTTTCTGTTTGCTCTGACAGATATACAAAGACAAACACAATCACTAATATCTGGAGAATCTTCTCTAGTCACATCATTCTCCTCTCCAATTATGGAATAAATATGTAGGTCATCCGCATTAATGAACAAATGTTGATACCTCCATAAAATGTTGAGAGCTTAAAAGGCCAATTTTAGCAGCATCACATGTCTGTTCTAACCCTCCACACGCACACATGCACACACACATCACACTCTGGTAATGTCACTCTGTCCTAGACACTGTGTGTAACCTTGGCTGAGAAATGAGAGCTGTGTGTGGGGAAGTAGGTCAGCAGCGGTGTGGGATGAGAGCAAGGCAGTGCAAGGATGGACAAGCTTCAGCCCACACTCATGTCGTTTTACCTCCACTAACCTCCACCACTGTCGTTTTTAATGTCTGGTTGCATGAGAAGTGCAGATTATATTCAGAAAAAAAAGTTGTTTCTTTCTGCTCTATTATTATGTCAGTTAGTTTTATGGAAAGTCTTTAAAAGAAAACTACTGTGTTTTCCATTTTGTCCATTTACTCATTAGAATGGACAAACTGTAGCAGTAAAACGCTGCACACTGCTATTAAACGAGTCTTTAATAACAGTAGAAAAAGTGCCTTCCAAAAATATGTACAAAATAAATAAAATAAGGAAAATACAGGTACATTTGATTTTTTGTCACTTATTTCAGAAAGTGAAACTCATGTATTATATTGATTTGTTACAGAGTCAAATATTTCAAGCCTTTATTTCATGTAATTTTGATGATTATTAGATAGTGAAGACCCAAAGTTCAGAGTCTCAGAAAGTTAGAACATTGTGGAAAAATTCAAACCTCGTAGAGAACCAATGGTGTTCAGATCTAGAGGAAGATTAGAGACACAAGAAACAATAATTCAATAATAATAATTCTTCTGGAATGACTTGGACAAAAAAGCTGAGGTAATAATATTACACAACTGAAGAATAACTAAGGAATATATCTTTGAATGTTATAATACTGTGAGAGATTAGATGAAATCATAATGTATTGTATCTCCTGATGCTCATTATGAATATAATTGTGCATATTTTTGCTGGCTGTTTGTTGAGATCAGTCACACACACAGAGTGTGTCTGTTTTGGACTGTTATCATCTCTCTGCTTGGTTGCTCAGGAAGCTTCTGTCTGTGGTTGGGTATCTTCCTCATTATTACTCATACTGCAAAATAGTATGAGATCATTACATTAGTTATGCTGATACAGCAGTGCTACTTAGTGGATAAACAAACAAACACACACACGCAGACATGACTTGGTTTGTATTGCATACAAACTAGCCACTCCAGTTGTGGCTAGTTTGTATGATCCACAGCTCATGTTCATGTCTGGCCACTGAACGGACAAACGATGACGAGTCCAAACCAAGGCAACACGGAACAATTCATCTGGGTCAATGACTGCACTGTCGTTTTCTTGTGAACTTCTACAAGCTAATTCTTTGTTCTCACTAGAAAACAAGAACAGTGATCTGATGGAATATTTTTCAGCATTCATCAGGATTGCTGGTTATTTTGTTCATCAGGGCATCCAAACAAGTCCTGCTACCCAAATCTAACCCCATCGTTTCCTCCATCAATACAAACGCTTAAAGATCCAGATGTTGCTACAAAGACACAGAGCAGTGATATTTGCTCAGTTTAGTTCACTGACTGGCTGGAACCTTTTTGTCTATCCAGTTCTGTTAAATTAGAGGATTAAAAACAAACAGTGATATTAAAAGATTAATTCCCAGGAAGCATTTTTAATCTTTTCAACAAAATTTGAGACATTTAAAAGGATACGGTTTATTTGATTACCCTCTCTGGTTTGGAGTTAGTGCTGGTTAGAAATTCTACAATATTAGAATATTTGCTTTATCACAGCCTGTGGAAGTTAGAAATTCTATTGGGTAGGTCAGAAAAAAACCCAGCAATGCCCCTTTAATTGAAATTCGTCTTGAAATCTTCAAGGCTTCACCCCAAAATCCAACATGGCTTCCTTCTTTCATAAAAGTTGTTGCTAGCTCATGTATTACATGTATCACATGGAATCAGAGAGGCAGTCCCATCTGCATAACAGCTTGTTAAAAGTACAGAATCCAGATAAAGGAGGTCACTGTTTTGTGATGCTAACAGTTGTTAGCTTTACTAGCAGCCAGAGGAATCTGCAAATCCTGCTGATTTTCTGCTGTTTACCTGAAACCCTGTAAAGTAGATGCTATTAGACTTCCAACTTAAGAGTTAAAGAGAACCAGTCACTGGTTCAACGTTTTAATATCTCTTGTCTTTCATCAGTCATTAAAATGAACCATAAAAAGCTTGGCTCCAGTGTAAGACATGAACCTGGCCCGGTCCAGTCCAGTCTAGTCCAGTCCAGTCCAGTCCAGGTCTCACAGTAAAGCAAACTGGGACTGCTGGGCTGCCTGCCAGGACGCTGGCTCCATGCTGTGTGTGCACTTTACAACACCCAGAGTGAATTATGAGGCTGTTTTGTGTTTTGGCAAAATAATACTTGTAAGCGGTTCACCTTTCTGTACCCGACGGGCTCAGTGGCCCCTGGAGCAGATGCCTGAGGGAAAATCCTGTTTCAGGTTCCCACCTCCCCAAAAACTGCTTTGTCATCGGTTTTATTACTTCCGCTGTGACAGCTGAGTGAACGCAGAGTTCTGCTGCTGGACAGAACCGCCTTTTGGGTCAAATAATTCCAACCTAACATGATCCATTGTTTTCTATCTCGGAAGTGAATGAAGCTAATTTTAACTGGTTCCTGTTACCTTTAGATTAGCTAGATAAAGCCTGGTCAAGATTAAATGTCAAACATTTATGCAAAGGATACTTAAAGCCAGGATTGTGTTGTGGCAAATGAGACGGTGATATATGAAACTTGACTGTGATTACAAACCATTTGTTATTAGATTTAAGCAATTTAAATTCATAATGAGCATTAAATTCCAACTTTGAAGTCAGAAAAATGAAATAGTACAAAGCTGACTCTGCTACTAAAGTCAGTTTGGTTCCTCATCAACCTAATGATGTCATCAACATTGACAGCTGCAACAGTAACAGTAATATCTGCTTTACAGTACAGTAACGGTAGGATTAATAATCCTGACAGCTGTTAGCGTTAGAATCCTGAAGGTTGAAAAAGCTTCTCTGTTCTTTCTGTTCACTTCAGTCTTTGTGCTTAGCTTAACCAGAGTGTTTGTTTCTGGTCTCTCAATCCAGGATCTCATATCAAGACAAAGCATGTTGTTGTTGTTGTTTTTTATTCTTAGGTGCAATAAAACAATAGATCAGTTCCTCACATGCTAGACTCATGCTGTAGCAGTAGATAGCATACATAAGCCTTCAAACAGCCTCATATTAGCCTGGGCCTTCCCAGTAAGGTTGTTTGTGGGTGGGTGGGGTCCGTCTGAACTTCCTGGTGTTCCACATGGAACTTCTGCTCTGATTGACCTGTAAGCCTTTCTGATCATGTTTGTTTCATTGTGTTGTGATGGAGGAACTGCTACCTGTTCTCCGGGACATAACTGCTGATCAGCTCGGTGTTTGCTCATATCAATAGCAGGAGCCTCCTTTCCTGTGTTTGCCCTGAGCCTGCCTGGATGAACTCCAGTAACCTCACACAAGGCTACTGGAGTTCACTGAACTCTGTATTGTCTCAGGAGCACATAACTGACAAGCAGTTAATCTGCCCCCTAGTGTTAGGCTGGAGCCAAGGTGTAAAGTGCTGCACTTTATCATGTGGTTTTGAGTTGAGTTCATTCGTTCCATGGTTTGTACTCTATGACACAACTCATAACACAAGACCTATTCTTTACATCAACACATGATACAATGTTACCTTACATGCCTTATCATCTCATCATGCTGCCTATGCTTCTTGGGTCTCTGAATTATTCCGGGGTATAAGGTTGAGTTAAAATGTAGTAGCTTTCAGTTTCCACAGTATATTAACACGAAAATATGAAGCAAACACAAAAATATGCAGCTGCCAAAACCCTGGTAAAAAAAAAAAAAAAGAAAAGAAACAGTTAAGTTGTAAAGTCTTGGTATGCCATTATTTTGGTAAGCTGCAGTTGTTCATCATGCAGTGAAATATCTGATTGTAGCATTAAGACTAAGGTAGCTTTGCTTTTTTAAATTTTAAGTTAAAAATGAAATTCTTCCTACTGGAAGAGTTTGCTGATTTGATACCATGCTATTAGGAGCTGTTATATGTATGTGTGGCTCTGACTCAGCTTCCTGAGTGTTTTGTTCCAGTTCTGTGTGGAGTTGAACCAAGGAACCCTGGCCAGCGTACGGACATGGAAATGGCCCCGAGGCGTGTGGAAAAGCATTGCTTCTGAGAAGCCCACTGGACGCTCCAGCAAGGTATGGAAGGCTCCATATGACAGACCCTGATGCTCCGAGACATGAACACCTACAGAAAGCAGAATGCCTGATCCAATTTATCAACACAGAAAGCTGTGTGGGAGCAATTTAGCTTCAAATGGTCACCTTGCTTCCTTTAACAAGCCAAAGTATTGATAGTGGAAACCTCCATTTGAAGTCGTGACATAAACAAGAGAGCAGACTAATATGTGGGGAAAGCAGTTAACTGAAGTAAGAAAATTATATATGGACCTGACTTTTACTGTTTATTAATCATAACTATATTTTCATACATAATTAGTTATCAATACAATCAGCTGTTTTAGTTGCAACAAAAATCATTTTCAATTTTCATTTAAAGTTCTAGATGAGCTGCTGATCTGGTTTTTTCTTCACACAAAGCATTATTTTCTACTTTGCTTTTTTATTATTCACATTTCTCTTCTGTTCATTGTCAGCAGAAGAAGAGCCAGTCTTTGATTGGCCTTTGTTTTCAGTTTAAACCAGCAGAAACTGGATCAGTGAGAGAACAGTGTGACAGCATGCCTCTGTTAGCAGCAGCTGACTTCTCCTGTGTTTGGAAAGAACTATAAGAACTATAATTCATGACTATAATTTTGGCCGACAGCCTTTTTCCTTTTGTCTGAAAAGTTGCTAAATCATTTGGCAGCAGTGAGGTGACTGTGAGCTGGTGGGTCAGTCTGCCGGTCATCTCTCTCTGACAGCAAAGCAAAAGGAGACAGTTGGGGGTTTTGATATGAAACCCCCAACTGTTTCATATCAAACAGTTGGGGGTTTGAAGAGGAAGATAGTAATAGAGTCAGCTATTACTATCTTCCTCTTCCTTTGCAGAGGAAGATAGTAATAGAAATAGGTTGCCATGTATTCTAATTAAAGACTGTTTCTCCTCATTCTCTATTTGCAGGGAGTGAGTTACTCTGGCTTTCTGTGGGACAGCTCATCTGGAATTGATCTGAAGGATGCTGTGGTCCTTGACCATCCTGTCGTCAACGGCAACGGAAATCATGCACACCCTCAGCTGTATCTGGCACACTTTTTAGTAAGTTGTAGTTAGCTAAAAAAAAAAACAAACACATTTTTGAATATAAACTGGAGCTGTTTGTTTTGTGAAGCACCATAAGATGGCCGTTTTTTTATACTCACTAAGGTGAGTGTTGGAGTCATTTGGAGCTGGTTCACAGAGGCAGCTGAGTTCCAGCATGTACACTACTTAATCTGCATAGGGGGGATCCAGTAATAGATTTTAAAAAAAAAAGGTCAGGAAAAAAGCATTTAAAAATGTAGGAGTAATTATCTTTAATGTTCAAGTGGGAAGCTAAAAGAAGAAAATGGAGCTCTGCTGGTAAAGAAACAGCCTGCAAAAAAGAAATGATTGAGAGAGTGTGTGTTTTGTGTTTGCTGACTGATCGTGCTGTTCAGGTTGGTTCTGTGGAGCTGACGGTGGTGAGCGTCCACATGCAGAGCGTCACCTCAGCAGGAGAGTCCAGCAGTAAAACCCACCAATCAGGCGAAGACAACGGGCAACACCTCTCTCCCAGCATCCAGGAAACACTCAGAGGTCAGTCTGAACTCCCAGAACCAGATCCAAACAGCAGCCTCCTTCCTGTAGAGAGCTGGAGCCTGATCCTGCTGCCATGGCTTCCTCTACAGGTGAGAAGAATGTGGTCGTACTGGGACACTTTGGCTCGTTGCCACAGAGCTCTGAGTTCGACATCCTGAGGAAGGAGAAGCTGTGTCCTCTGGTACCGTCCAGCCAGTTCACTAACATCAGCACCCGCTGCCCTCAGGGCACACTGAGCCTGGATAACATCTGGATCAGCCGCTCACTCAAGAAGATCTACTCAGGTCAGTTCCTCTTCGTTGCAGTTTTCATGGTGACACAGTGTGAGGAGGAACAGACCATGTAACATGGTCAGAAAATGTTATTATACATTAAAATGATTAAATATGATTATTCTGGGTTGAAATAAGAAAACACGACCACTGTCCAATTTTCACAAACTTTGAAACACCTTCAGAAAATCTGCAGAATGCTACAGTTTAAACCCATTACTAGAAAATGTGGCTCCTTGGAGCAAAACTATAAAGACATAATTGTTTGCTCATGTCTCTCTGACATGTTTTCAGCTTCTTAGTTTTTGGGGTTTTGATCTTAAATCTGCTCCTCTGGCAGGTCACTGCAGGGTGGTGCGGGAGGGCCTGACTAATCCCTGGATCCCAGATAACTGGTCGTGGGGAGGCGTGGCATCAGATCACTGCCCGGTGATGGCTGAGTTCTACATCGACCTGTCTTCTAAGGAGATGAGCAGGCCTGCCATGGCGGCGGTGGACAGAGACATGATACCCAAACACGAGCGATGACAGTGGTCATGGTTAAGATGGCAACTAAGTGGATGGACCCTGCTGGAGCACACCTTCCCCATGAATGTGAAGAAGTACAGAGACGCCTTCTGAGTTTCAATATCTAGTCTAGTAACTGCTAAGTCATTAAGCCATAAAAATGTTCAAGTATATGTAGACAATGTACTTTAAGACGAAATGTGCCAAGCATTTTCTATGTGTAAATAAAGAGAAATGATTAGATCTTTATACCATATCTGGACTCTTTATGTAACGTCTGTCTGAATGAGACAAGTTCACTTGTCTCACTACAAAGTTCACTGCTCTGAGCAGTGAACTTTTCCTCATCTTTTCCGCAGAGGATGTTAAGATTCACCACGCACAACTTGCTGATCTTAAGGATTGAAGCAAGGCTTTTCTGAACATGTTACAAGGTCTGAAATGCTTCGCAGTACTGTGGAAAACAGAAAACGTAGTGCAAGGAACTACTAGTCCAGCTAAGCCTCAACGGATCTTGGAACTTAAAATTATTTTTGGCATCGTGTGAAGATCGAGGCAAAACTCAAGAACTACGTTCTTAATCATTGTCTTTATCAGCTTAGTTTGGATGTGAGGACACTATCACACGAAGAAGTGCTTGTGAATTGTTTAGTGCAGGCCGTCTGCAATATTTACAATTCAGAGGCACTTCTGTTTCATTCCTAAAAAATAAACCTTATCATGAGCTGCAGGATCCTATCTGAACCTTTGGAAAATGTACTGGCCTTCATAAGCAAGTCAGCAAGTTCTCCATCTCTGCTTTTTCCCATTGAGGTGGATTTCTCTGAACAGGAGGAGGAGTTGTGAACGATGACGTCCACTTTATGTTGGGCTTTAGAATTGTAGTCTGCCTGCAGTTCAGCAATTAAAGTCGGAGCAAGAGGAATGTTTAAGACATTTTAGTGCTGGCAAAAATGTCATGACTTTCCTCACTACAGGGTTGTTGACAGAACATTCCAGTAAGATTCAGTGAGTTGGTGCAATCACATCACAGCCAAACGTTAGCAATTGGGTAAAATCTGATCTAATTATTTAAAATATCAACAAAGTCCAAGTCTCCAGAAACCAATCGTTTCTCATTAGTCGAGGGTCCAGACTGTCTGGACGAAGCAACGTGTAAATGCTACCATAAGATCTTCATTTTCTTCTTCTGTTGGGTCACCATGGAGATCTGCTTCCATCCCACACCAGAGGGGACAGTTAACCCGCTGTTAACTGTTTCATTTTCAGTTAACAGCAGGTCTTTGCTGTTTTATGTTTCATAATTAAATATTATTCTGAAGATTATCCATGAAAACAAAACAATGCTACACTATATAGGCCACAGCTGTTATCGCAAAATATTCAAATGGAACACTGATAAGCTCAGCTGTATCACATTCTGCTCCTGTATCAGAGATCTAAACATGTCACAGGATTTGACCCAACAACACATGCAGATGCATGTGTTGTTACCAGTACATCAGACCTTCACTGTCTTTATTTAGGACCTGTCAGCTGCTGAGTTCATGTTTCTCATCTGACTGATAAGGCACATGTAAAGGGAGCCACCTAGTGGACCAGATCAGTCATTTAGAATTGTTGTCTAAACAAAACAGGCCCTGCAATAAGGTGAGGATAAAACAAACGGATGGCCTTAACAAATAAAATCAACCGCTGTCCATGATGGAACCAGTGGTTAAAGTTATAGCTTTAACTTTTCACCATATGTCATGTTAGATAAGGTCATTAAAGTCCAGTTTATTTATATTTACATTTCAGGTCAATCATATAGACAAATTACTATTGTATATTATCATGCTGTACATATTTTAACCTGTGAACAGTAATTATTATCCAAAAAACTTAAATAAAAATAGTAAATATTAACTTTAATTATCCTCCTGTTTTAAATAAACTTAAATCATATTTCGGTTTCTGTATTGTCAGGATCTCAGGTTGTTTGAGTTTGTTTGGAGTTTTGTTCATTTTTGTGTTCCTTAGTTCCTTTTCTTTGATTAGATCTGCCGTGTTTCTGTTTTACTTTGGTTTAGTCCTTTCTTCGTGATTTTAGTTTATTACTTATCTCTAGTTACTCTTTGTTACTCTAGTTTTGATATGTTTCTTAGCTCTCGTTATTCTTTAGTGTTCGGTTTACTTCCTGTACTCTCCCTTGCCCCCAGTGCCACTTTCTCTCTCCCCACTGCCTGCCTTCTGCTCTCTCCTCTCACACCTGCAATCAGTTCCTAATCAGCTATCTGTTCCTTGTTTAGTGACCAACCTCTCCAGTATAAATACAACTCATTCTCAGTCACTCCTTGCTGTTTCCTTCTGTTTAACTGCTGTTAACTCCTGTTACTTCCTCTCTCTACTCTGATTGTGTTTTGCTGCTTTTTTCTCCTTTTGTTTCTGGTTGTGTTCTTCCCAGGCTCAACTTGGTAAGTTTGGTTCTTTATTTTCATTAAATATCTTCATCTACTTTATGCCTCTGCTGTTCTGGTTTTTTGTCCACCACCACTCACCAAACATGACATATACAGATCCTAATTTGATCCCATGTTATAAAACAATTCAGTCAAGTTTATCATTCAAATGGTCTAAAATGTTTTCAACCTGAGAAAATCCAGCAGATTGCATTGAGACACTGTCTTGCAGTAATAATGTTGACACAATCCCTCACACCGCTGAATATTTTCTCATGTCTTGGGGATCATCAAGATACTTTTTTCTAAACATAGATTGGGCTTTTTGGTTCTTTATGGTCAGCAGGTTCTGGCCTTGGGGCTCTGCTGTGGAGGTCATTTTTTGCCTCGTCTCTTATGTTTGAATTATGACCTCTGACCTCAGCTGAGACAATTGGGGCTCGCAGAGTTTCAGACGTGGCTCTGGCTTCTTATTTTATCTTCTTCATGAGTTGTATATGAGCTCTTAAAGTAATTTTGGTAGCAGCCACTCCTGAGAAGGTTCTCTGTTGCTCCAGGTTTTCTCCATTTGTGGATAATGACTTTGGAATTTTTCTCACAGAGTCACGCTGATAGATGTCAGTGACTTTGTATTTCATCTGATCTTAGATTTGGATAACACATTCATGGATGGTCAAACAGAATGTAGCTGTCAAAAAGGTGTAATTAATTATAATTAATAAAGAAGTCTGGATGGCTTTTTGCCCTTCACAAGATGACAAGAAAATTAATTTTTAAAAGCAACAGAAATTGCTTTTTAGAAACGCCTGTGTGTATGAGTATCTTGACGTTTGTCTTGTCGTTGCCCTTCAGTATGGCATTAGTTATTGTGCCTTGTGTGCATAGATGTTTTTTCAGTCACAGCTTAGCTGCTGTGGAGGACTTAAAGGTTTCTTAGGTTCAGGATTAATAACACAGGAGTCATTTCCCTTATTAAAATTACCCTGGACCAGACAATGAGGGGCCACTGGACCTGATGGGGCCCAGTGGTGTGAGATCCGGTCACAACACAGCAGACAATGACCATGCTGAGGTTACAGGACACTTTGGGAAGCTTGTGTTCTGCATACAACCAAATGTCAGAGTACATGAATGATGTGTATAGTGACACTCATTGTGCAGTGTGCCATGGCTGCTCACGCTCATTCACCAGCCTGTGGCCCTGAGTGGTGTCAGGTCTCCCATTTAGGCCAGAAGCTTAAAGGCTGGCAGTGTGCGGTGACCGATTCGGTTACTGCTCAGTGTGATCAGTTCAGAGACCTCTCATTATGAAGATCACTGACACTGAGGGAAACTTCATGACTTCATCAGGCCAGGATTGTGAGCACAATGAACAATCCAATTTAAATTAGGTTTCATGGACTCACAAGTAGTACAGACATTTCAGTGGACATAAAATGAAAGATAAAAGGAAGATCATAAATGTAGTTTTTTTGCAAAAAGAAGGAGAAAAGCCTGCTGTGGTGCAAATTGTCATTACTATGCAGATGATACACAGCTCTACATTATGATGTCACTAGGTTACTCTGAACCACCCAATCACTAAAACAGATAAATGTGTGGATGTGCCATCCTGAACAGAAACAAAACTGAAGTTATCTTTGGACCTGAAGAGGAACGATAGAGTTAACACTCAGCTTCACTTTTACAGATAGAATATAGAGATCAGACTGAAATCTGGGTGGAGTGATGAACTTTGAGCTGAACCTTCAGAGACACAGACAGACTGTTACAAACTCGGCCTTCTATCACCTGAAGAACATTTCCAGGATTAAAGGACTAATGTCTAAGCAAGATCTAGAGAACTCATCCATGATGTGTTTATCTTTAGTTGCATTGTTTACTGCAACAGTGTCTTCAAAGGTCTGACTAAAAAATCAATCCTCCAGCTGCAGCTGATCCAGAACGCTGCTGCTGGGGTTCTGAATAAAACCAGGAAGATAGAGCACATCACCTAGTTCTAGCATTAAGAACCTGAACTGACTGATCAGTCTCAGAATTTAACACCACAGCACTGCACAATTCACAGCTGTGATGTGATGCATGCAGGCAGGAGCTGAGCACAGCAGCTTTTATTGGGGGACTGAGGAGGAAGATGAGGAAGAGGAGGAGGACTGGGTTAGATGAGGGTCTTCAGCACTTCATCTGTCAGCTGATTGACCACCATAATCGTTGTCAGCTGCTCAGCATATTTCTCCTGGTCTTGTATGAAATGTGGGATGCGGACCTTCTCCATCTGAGCCAGAGGTGTCAGACGATCCACGTCTTCAAATGACACCTGAAGTCAGCAGAGACCAAAGTTAAACCTCTTCAGACCGGCAGCACGGCTGCTCTGATTGGATACATGTTTATCTTCCTCACAAAAAAAAACAGATAACTTTCAGACATTACTTCTTATACAACATGTATTGTTTCATCATTATTGCATTGGGTCCTCTGAAGCAGGAGACTGTGGCGTGTTCCTCCATGGAGGTGGTTATTTAAGCTCTTTGCTTTTGTAGAAGTCAGATATGCAGCCATCCTGAGCACAGACGCCTCGTTTAATGTGATGGCATGTCACAAAGGATAACTCTCTACAGATACAGTTCACTGATGATGAACTGGAGGAGAAATGACAGGATCTAAAAGAGCCAAAGAGCTCCAAAAGAATAGGGCTGTAAATGAGCACAAAGAAGATATTCGGCTTTTTCAACAGATGTCAACAAATGTGCTGCTTTGCCCTCTTCTGTCTTCACACACACATGAAGTTTATATGGGAGTATTGTGTATTTTCCAGCCACAGAGTGCCATTTTGTAACACATTCAAGTAACATTCAAGTACTGCAACAGTGTCTTCAAAGGTCTGACTAAAAATCATCCTCCAGCTGCAGCTGATCCAGAACACAAGTAACTTATGTTACTTGAATGTAACACAAGCTACTTATAACATTAAGTAGGGAATAACATTATAACATGATAGAACACTAAAAAAAGTCAATTTTATATAATAATGCCATATAATGACAAACATTCAACACACAGGGTTGATGTTTGGTCCACCCTCTGCAGTTCTAGGAAGGCTTTGCACAACATTTAGGAATATTTCTTGGGATTTGTTTACCATTATTTCAGAAGAGCATATTTGAGGTCAAACGCTGGCGTTGGACTCTGTGCATATAAATCAAGTTTTTCTAAACCAAATCTTCTCATTTATGTTTTTATGGACCTTACTCTATAAAAATTGGTGCTCAGTTATGTTGGAACAGGAGGATGTAGTCCTCAAACTGTTCTCACAAAACCAAGAGCAAAAAGTCTAACTCCTTAAGAGTTCCTTTCTGAACCAAGGAGCTCAACTCCTGAGAAACAGGCCGTCACCATAATCCTCCCTCCACCAAACCTTACACTTGACCTAGTGAAGCCAGGCAAATGCCATTCAGAGTCCAAAATAACAAACGTTTCCCAAAGGAAGAGAAGGGGACGCAAACATGTAAAATGGATATGCAAAGGCAGTGAAATCCCACTGGAACTCTGATTCACTAACCTAGTGATTGGAGCTCAGTCTAGCTGTCATCACCCACCATTCTCACAATACTACCTGGAATTTAACAGAAATTCAATTCCTTGTTCTCCTCCTGAAGACTGAAAGGAATAGGTTAGCGGTAGAGATACTGCATTCCCTTCAAGGACTGACTATATGAAGAGAGAGGAGGTCAAATATATGAAAAGAAAGGCTGAATCTAAATACCCCAAATGAGACACCAGTCATCAGAGACGGTTGGATTAGAAGCTCTATTTTCATTGATTATAAAATTGCGCAAACTGGAATTATGAAAATAAATTTTATTAATGGAATGCAATGGCAACAGAGGAAGAGAACAAAACTGTTCAGTCCATGTTGACCACACTTCCAGATGTTAAATCAACATTAACAGCTGCCTCGTTCCGATCAGAACTTCTCTTTTCACAGTGGAGGATGGTTGTTTACAGCGCAGACAATTTCTGGCAAACTTCTTACCATCAAACTGGTGCATTACAGGCAAACATTAGCAATAGGGTCAAAACTAAAACTTCAACAGAGTCAATGCCTCCAGCAACCAATCGTTTCTCATTAGCAGAGTCCTATTTGCTCTGTACGAAGCAAACGGTGTAGCACAGAGGGTTGGTCTTTTCCAGACTAGGGTAAATCAGATTGATGGACTCAAATCTGGTTCTTTGTGACAAAAGAAATTTTTGCCAGAGAAGGTTTGAGCCTGGGGATCATAATATATTCCAGGACTTAGAGCAGTAGACTTCAGATTGCTCACCTTTCCCAGAGCCATCAGCATTGGGAAGTTGATCTTGTCTCTGTATCTCAGGATCTGCAGTATGCCCTCCAGATAAACCTGGTCTTTACTGAAGCATCCTTCAGGGTCAGAGGTCAGAAAAGACCAGTCAAGTTTTTATCTGAGACCAGTCCTGAGCATGTCAGGTCAGGTGGTTCCACATACCTGGTAGGGCTGTGTTGGTTTGGCCTCTCTTGGCACGGACGCAGTAATCCCAGCGTGTGTGTGGGTCCTGAACAAAGCGTCCCAGGTTGCGGAAGAGCTGAGTGAAGGACGTGTGCCTGGCCTGATAGACGGTATAATAGAGCAGCGCGGCGCGCCACAGAGTGGGGTCCTTCCTGAACAGAACGCTGTGGATGCTGGCCAGGCCCTCCTCTGTTGGGTTCAGAGGCTTCAGGTTGTACTTCCTCCTCCCCGTGCTAGTGCCCCACGGCTGCTGGCAGTTGTTGAGGCCTCGGAAGTAATGAGTGCCTGAGACAGAGAGAACACTTCACACAGCTGTGGTTGAGTTAGAATTCAACCTGAATTTATTTCTGCCATTATTAAGCTTCTTTTTTTGACGTTTATTCATCGTTCTTTGGTCGAGGCGTTGCAGGTTTGGACATTTATTCCCTCTGCTTTTGGATGCTGTGCAGCTGGAAGGAGTTTTGCTCCTTTTTTTTATTTTTGGAAAGTTATTTAATGCGTAACCATGGCAACAAGCTCTAGCTTGTTTTTACAAGCTGGAGCATTTGATTAGACACTCAGCATTGCTGACCTTGGGTTTTGGGCTCATGTGGGACCCAAATCCCAGAGGAGCTGAAAAGGAGGAGAGTAGAGACAAAAAGAGGAAGTCCAACCATCTCTTCTGTCAATAACAATCAGAAATCAAATAAGAGAACTCCAGCATCTCTCTGACCAGTTTTTTGACCAAATGGCCAGCCAGAGATTTAAAGGAGGAGTGGCAAAAGCAAATGAGATTGACTAGCACAGCTACCACTGACTGATGGTGTCATCCAAGACATTCTACTGTGGAATTTCATCATAGCAACAGTCTTCAGTCAGAGGCCTCTTCAGATTTGTTGCAAGACGGACTGCAACCAGAGATCCCTCCTGCCCACCATACACATCACCATGCACCATACACAACCACTCCTTCAATATACTAGGATGATAAGAGTTACATCCGAGTAGCTCATATCATTCAATGATGATGTGAAAACATACCATCGAACATTATTTAATTTCTCTTTGGGAAAAATAAAGTATTTATGAATTAAATTTTAATAAAGGGAACCAGAGTAATGAAAGCTACAAGCAAATACACAACATAATGTTACTGATGAGATACAAAATTCAGGTGTTATAAAGAAACTAAATGTTACAAAAGGGGTGTGAATACTTCTGCAATATGTCATATTACATACTCTCAGAAAGAAACTGTTGCATGTTTTATTTTCTACTTATCCTGGTGTGATGAGAGCAAGTGAAAGCAGATAAAGGATGTGTGTGTCAGAACCACTGCACCCACCGATCTCATGCCTCAGCATGCCCTCCAGCCAGTGCTCCCGTGCGCTGGACGTGTTGATGGTCATAGTGGGCTGACCGTTCACCATCGTCATCGAGGCTCTGGACAGTAAGTCATCTGTCACCTGGACTACAATCTGTCAGCAGAACAAGTCATCATGATGAAGTGATATAGCACTGAATAAGCTGATGGTTTGTTATGTATATTTTATGCATTTGAATTATGTTCAAATGCATAAAATAATAATTATTGTTGTCTTCTGAGTTGAATCGCTGTCCACATTCTCTGTACATGGACAGATGGCAGATGTCATAAGGTCACAATTATTTCTGCTCCTTTTCATTGTTACATGAACTGTTTATATTTACTATTGAGGAAATAAATAAAAAATAAAATAGAAATGAAATGAAACTTGTGTGGGTATGGCACCAAAAGAGGCTCTGGTCCAGGTGTCAACATTTTCTTTCGTCAGGCCCTGGTTATGTTTCTATGTGATCAGTGTTCAGCAGTGGATTATGAACATATGATGTAACATAAATTAGTTTAATTTCATAAATTATGCTTAAGAAAAGCAAACTGAGGGATGATCTTGAAAAAGTGGACAAATCTGAAATCTTTTCCCCTGGTCTAACTTCAGTGGTGTGATCTGCTTTGTGTTGTACTGCAATATTAATGCACTCAAACAAAGCAAAGACTTTGCAGGCCAAGAGAGGCCAGGGGAAAATCCAACACCTTCTCTCAAAGAATCCAGCCAGTTTGGATCCAAACTGGAGTCAGCGTGAGAGAAGTGAGCAGCCTGCTCTCCTCCTACCTCACCCACACAGCCTTCCTTCTCCATGTATCTCTTCACGTTGAGCCAGATCCGACTCCTGGAAAGCAGGTTCCCACCAGTGACTTGCTCAAACATCTCATAGCTGCCATATCTCCTCAAGGCCAGCTCCATGATGTTCACTGCCTGCAAAAGCAGAGACCCTCAGGAACTCTCTTTGAAACCTCAGAGATGGTGACATGATGTTATGTTAACTGTTGACACATGTTGCTTCGCTGTTGTCTCCATAGTAATAACATTATAACATGATGGAAAGCTTAAAAAGACTAATTTTACATAATACTGCCCCTTTAAAAAAATAAAAAATTTAGAAAATCAATGCCATTTTATTGGTACACCAAAAGTTAGAATCTGTGTGAATGGAAGGAACCAGATGAAGCTGACATTTAAATGTGTATTGAACATAATGATCATCCTTCCCCCCTTAGTTTTAAATGTTAGGCTTCGTAACGCATACATGATTAGCTTGAACATAGACTTTTCCATTTATTATATGTGATGGAAAAGATTACAATAAGGTCACATATGCTAGTCATGTTATAATGACTAGTAATACTTGTGAACTCTCACCAAAAGAACTATTTGGGTTACATGTACGAGGCTGGAAGGTTGTTTCCCACAGCTGCATCAGAACCAGACTGTCTTGCCCCTTGTTTTTCATTCCTTGACCTTGCATAAAACTCATGTGTTGTCTCTGCCTGGCAGAGCTTTGCATACAGACTGGCTTGATTATTGATTGTCCTACAAGTTCTCTGTATTGTGCACAATGCATGAATAACCCTGATTGAGTGGTTTTACCTGAACAGTGCTTGGAAATAGTTTTTTTTCCCACGACATTACACAATACTCCCTCCAGAACTATACTATTGCTGACCAGAGTGTGCTTCATTAACAACCTTCCGGCTGAGTCTTCACTTCATCATGATGGGGGAAAAGATCTGACTAGACTCACATTCACTCCTAAGACTACCCCGAAGATGTTGCTTATTCTACTTAGAGTCATGTGACAATAATGACTCTCTGGCTGAACCAATGTGGTTTTTGAAATCCTAAAGGTTAACAACTTTCCCCCAGAAACAAACATGGACACAATGCAACTGCATTTTCATCCCTGCGGTTTGTGATTTTCCCATTATTGACATCTTTCCTAAGAATTGTAGTTTTGAAGTTCTTTTCCTAGTTGAATCAAAATGTAGTCAACAGGTCAATAAGTGGGAGCACAGAAGATGGCCTTTTTGAAGGTTAAACCTGGAAGAAAGCCTATCAGAAGCTACAAAAGACCCGAGACTACAGGCTTTGACTAGACGTCATCTGAAACAGCAACACTGAGGCCACAAGACAGAAGCCTAATTTCAAGCTGATAAATTACAAAGTTAAATTTCATTGAATACAATTTTTATACCTGAAGGTAACAGTTTTACTCGATTGTGCTATTAAATCGAACTATGTAATACTGCCCCTTCATTCAACCAAAGCTTCAGTCGTTTTGCAAAGAATCAACAAAAAATGTCTTGTAAAGAGAGAAATCCCCAGAAGAGGCTCAGAGAGGCTGAATACAAACACACACACTTCTCATTTTCCTTCCACTTTCCAACAAAGCACCACAGAATTCAAACTAGATGTCTGCAGGAGGAAATGCAGCTTTACCTGAGCTAGGAACTGATCGGAGGCGTGGTTATGGCGCGCCAGGAAACCTGCAGAGGCAGGGCTGCTGTACTCAAACTGGGGGTTGTAGCTGAAATCAGACTCGAAGAACTTATCCTTCTCTCTGTCAACATTGCATGGCTTAATGGCGGTGAAGATGCAGAGCTTCTTGGTGTTTTCCGCCTCCCGGGAGGCGGCTGCATTGTAGGGGGATGAGAGCACAGGACGGTAGGCGTTAAGATTGGGGTTTTTCCTGAGCAGTGAAACTGTGCGGGGGGTCAGTTCCATCTTGCTGCCCACTACTGTGAGGCTCAGAGTCGGCTTCAGAAGATTGCAGTTCCTGACTGAGTGGACACAGTTTGTCTGGACGGGTTTCTCATCCCCATCTGGACTGCTGGTCTGCTTCTGAGCCAGGATCACGCAGTTTCGTTTGCTAAGCGCCAGACCACCTTTCATCGAAGACTTTGGTCTCTTGCACTGGGACTCCTTCTCCTTCTGCTTCTTCTCCTCCTCTTCGGCTTGCAGCAGGAAGTCCTTGAGAACAGGGGAAGGAATGGTTGCAAAGCACACCTGGTTTGGACTCACCACTCTGTCAGCAGAGTTGAAGATGGACTTTTTAGACAAATCCACCTCTGGCCAGTGAAGTTGTTCTGCAAGAGGAGAAAAAGCAGAAAAGGAGGCAGATTATTCTGAGTCATGCCTGCTTCAGCATCACTCTGTTTTGATAAGGAGCTGAAGCAGCACAAAGCGCCGGAAACATGACTTCCAGTCTGGTAAAAAAAAAAAAACACTTTGCTACACCTCAGGCAGCAAGAGACACCTAATCTGTGGTCACGCCTCCTGACTGCTGCTGCTCAGTCAGGACAGCACAGTGATGGGCTTTTCAGGATCAGGAGTCAGTGTTTTGACTTTTCACTGGAATTGATTCCCATTATGCTTGCAGAGGCTGGCGGCACAGAAAGAAGAGCTCTGCAAAGACGATTCTGATACAACCAGAGAGAGCTTCGCTGCGTTGGGTCCGATGACGTCAGCTGCACACTGCACTGCCACCAGGAGCAGCTTCACTGGTTCCAGCTGCCTCATCACCACCACCATTCCCTCACAGCTCAGCTGACCCATCACAGAATGAGCTGCTGAGAAGTATCTCAGAAACCAGCACTGTGAACACTGGTGAGCTCCTTACCAAAACTCACATCAATCTAAATGAATGGATTCTACAGATTGACAAGTCAAATATCTAGCAGGGGTCACACCAGAAGCTTGTTGATGGCTATTAACCCCAACAACAGATGATGTTATAGCTGCGTAATCTTGTGCGGAGTACAGAGAGGTCGCACTAAATTCCAACGTGCTCATTCATTATTTTTCTTAGTCATCGCGGTCATTTATTGAAAAACAGAATGGAGGCAAACGATTATCAGCTGACAAAGCCTGCCGGTGTGTCGTGAATCTTGAAGCTAAATTAGCTCAAAGTAACGAAGCGACTATCGCTGCTTTCAGGTTACCACAGCTATAAATACCACGGATTGTGTTCACGCTTAGCGGTTACGAAACATTTATTGCATTACCTGTAACTTGAATTGACTCCAACATCTTCTTCAACGTAAGATGTTTGAAAGCGGCCGTGTGACAGTCAGCGGAATTAAGCCATTAATCCAGCTAAAAGACACCGAAAACAAAACACGGGAAACCGCGCGTCACGACTGGAAAGGGATTTTTTTTTTTTTTTTTTTTTTTCCCCAACAATAACTGCAGTCGAGTTGATCTCCTTCTACACCGAGCAGCACTCACTCCTCTGACAGAGGAGTTAACGACCTCAGCTGCTCTGCTGTGGCTCTGCGGTTTCCATGGTATCGTCTGCAACGTCGGGCGACGTACGTCCTGCGATCATGGGAATTGTAGTCCTTCTAGGAGATTACGTTCATTTATCGTCAAGGTAACCGTCACCAGAGATCAGAACCCAGCGGACCATGAAGCCTGGTTCTGGTACGGAGCTGAAGTTGGTTTCCGATTCCAGCTTGCGATTCGGGAAGTGGCTAAAGGGCGATTCCACCTAACTTTTCACTACCTTCCGCATCTTTAATCTACTCTAGTTAAAAAAATAAAGCTACAACACCTAGACAGATCTTCTGCAGCGGTCAGTGTTGCACTAAATCTGAAGAAGCCTCTGACCGAAGACACTCTACCTTCCCAAGACAGTTTCATGACAGTGGAAGCAGTGAAGCAGGTGTGTGATGACAGTATCAACTCCAAGTCCATTGGCAATAAGCAAACCGCAGGGGGTCTTGATATATCTTTGTCTGCTTATTCAGGTGGGCCAACAGGAGTCTCTCCAGGACCTTCATGTTGTGGAATGTCAGGGCTACAGGTCTGTAGTTGCTAATGACTGATGGGTGAGTTTTCCTCTGTTCTGGCCTCAGTGCAGAAGATCCTTCCTTCCAACAGCCATCACCATCTACAATAACTCTCTGAGGAATTAAAGAGTTACACCAACATTTAATTTCCCTTTGGGAATAATAAAGTATTCTTGAATTAGAATTTAATTAGAATTAGAATTTAATGCTTCACTGAAGCATTGATGAAACACAAAATGACCTGAAACTCTCAGGTTCAGACGTAGAACGTGACAGATGTCGATAAAGACTTGGGACTTGTAAAACCTTCATCTGATCTTTCTGCTCCTGGTTCCTACCTGGAGCTCTGCTGCCTCCTGCTGGGCAGAGACAGAGGCTCCTTCACCTCATGATCTCTGGTCAGAGGAACAGACCGAGTCTGGACCGGACCAATGATGAAGGACTCAGACTCTGACTTTAAATGAGTTCAATTATTTTTATTTGTGGGTGAAAACTACAATCATTGATCTGCAATAAGTTTCAGATAAATGAAAAAAAAAAAAATTAAATGTAAGAAAGAAAACAATAAAAGATCAAACAAGCAAAACAAGAACAAAAAGGAGAAATTTACCCAAATCAGCAGGAAACATTTTATTATCAGAACCTCTCCGACCCATTCTACACAACCCATCAGTTTGGGTCCAAACTCAGAAAAAGGCTTCAGATAGTTGGCCAAAACTGCTTTCCTTCTTCATTCTGATTGGCTGCTCCAACCAGGACTAGCCTGTGATTGGGTCACAGTATGGCGGGAAGCCAAAGTCCTCCTCGTTGTCCTGGGGACGGACACTTGTCCACTGGTTAGCTGATTTCCTGAAGGTGACTTGAGCGTAGGTCACATCAGGAGCAGCAGCAGCAGAAGAATAAGAACTGTTCCTTCCTGCAGAGATGACAAGCAGACAAGGGGACAAGCAGTGAGTCAACAGAACCAGGTTTTGGAATCCACTGGAGCTTCATCAGTGAGGATTGTCCCTTCATGAACCAGCTGGACCGGGTTAAGTGGACCGGATCACCTGCTGGACCCAAAAGGATCTCCTACCTAATTGTTTTCTCCACAGCCACAGGCCCAGAACCAGAACCAGAACCAGTAGAGCCAGCGGGACCAGAGAGGCCCCAGCAGCCACCAGAGAGATGAAGACGATGGAGCTGACAGGAGGAGGAGGAGGAGGACTGATCTGGACCGGAGGACCACAGCTGGATGAGCCTCTGGTGGTTCTGGAGGCAGTCGGAGGAGGACGACCTGCAGCAGACACCATCAGTCAGTCGGACTTATCTACAGTGCCTGTAGATGAGTCCGGACATGATGTCATCATCCTGACCTCTGACCCTCAGCAGGCTCGGAAGGGACGATTCAAACTCATCAGTAGAGCACCTGTAGGAACCTTCAAGAGATGGCTGGAGGTTCTGGAGGATAAGGTTCTCTCTGAGATCAGAACCGACCAGATTCCCATTGAAGAAGAAGTATGCAGCTACGGCGCGTTGGTTTTTTCCCGTGCAGTTCAGGGTGACATCACTTCCTGTTCCTACAGGAAGTGCAGGGATCTGCAGGATCAGACGTTTATCTGAGGAACAGAAACAGAGTGAAGCCGAAGTCGGACGGTGGAGGAAAAGGACAAACTGGATCAACTGACCGGTTGAAATTCTAATGAGAAATAAACCCTTCAGTTATGAATTATATTAACACCAACAATATAAATGTGTTCATTCATAACATATCAGATAAAAAGTTGTTAGGATGTTGGGTTGTTTTTACTTTTCTGGGTTTGTAGTTTGGTTTATTTGTGCTTCTCCCTCAGTCTGCCTGCTGCTCCTCCCCTCACAGCTGCAGCCTGTCAGCCAATCAGCTCCGCTCTGCTGCTCTAGGGTTCTCTCCCAGTATATAACCTTGTCTCACTGGTTCTCTGTTTTACTTGTCCTGCTTCATGTAACTGTTTCCTGTGTTTCCTGCCTCACCTCTCTGAGTCTGTAAGTTTAGTCATTTCTTCATTTGAACTTCACCATTGGCTGTCTGCCTGCTCTGTGTTTAACTAGAAAATTGACAAACTCACAGTCTTTAGCTGTGAAAGTCTATGCAGGAAATCTTTACTGCTGATGTTTTAAAAGCTGTGGAAATAATATTTAACAGCCATAAAAGCTAAAACAGTTTGCAGTTAAGAAAATATAGGAATTCAACCTCTCTTTAGCTGCAGTAAGCTGTTTTATCTGAACCTTTATGTCTGGTGGAGAAACAGAACTAGAGGAAGAACCAGACAGGTCAGAGGTTTAGTACTCTGGGTTTTTCGTTTTAGCTCTCAGCTTTCTGGGGTCGTCGTTTGAATTCATACTTTGCTTTTGTTATTGATATGGACTGCTTAATGTTGCTCATCGTGTCAGTGACTGACAGATGTTTGACATGCTGACGAAGCCGGCTCAAGGCAAAGCAAACTAAGCAGCTGCTTAAGATCCCAGACCTTCAGGGTCTTGAATTTTAACAGATCCAAAATTTGAATATGTTTACTGGGAATGCTAACCGATTCAACGGTTTTGGTAGAGACAAATTTAAATAGTTTAATTGTTTTAAATTTAAACTTTAACTAACAAGCTCACTTTGTAGAAGTGCAAACAATAATATTCCTAGTTTGATTCTTGTGTTACCATGGCTACAGTCTATGCTATGAGCAGAGGCGGTCCTAGCCTGTTTGGTGCCCTGTCCGAATGCACAAAGATGTTATTAGAAACGGGACCCATTGGACTCAGCAAACTTTACCCCATGCGCGTCCCAGAGGATCCTATGGGACATGAGCATGCAGATCCGGTCCTGTTTGCATTTCCAGTGTGCAGACAGTTTCTCTACTATCTGCAGCACTCCTTCTGAGTAAGATTGTGTGGGGTTTAACCTAATCCAGGTCCAGATAATTTATGTTTCTTATACCTGCTTTTTTAACAGCCTTTCCCATCCGCTAAACCATGCTGCTTCCCTCTCCCTCTGTTTTGATGCAGACCGGTTATGTCATCAACAAGCATTGCCGTGGTTGGCTGGTAGACCACAGATCTCTGTCATAGGCCACATTTCTACCGGTTATACCTTATGCTGTTTATTGCACATTCCTACCGCTAATCCAAACCACTGCCAGCCCACTTGGATAATCACCAATACTCCGAGTTCAGAAGAAGGCCAAGGCTCTGTACCTGAGACAATGATGTTGATCAGGTTGCTTCGGTCTCCGATTGTGGTCTCACACCAGTAGGACCCAGAGAAGTTCTTGTATTCATTCAGTAAACAGATAGAAGAAGACAATCTCCCAAAGTCCGCTCCACAGGATGCTGATGGACCTCCGGTTTTCTTCTTCACCACCAAATCGTCAGAGTCCAACTGGTCCTCAGAGCTGAGATTCACCGACTGGTCCCTGAAGAACTGCTGCAAGTCTGGACTCGCCCTCAGAGACACTGGGACAGAACGAAGGAGGGACATAGTGACAGGCTGGTCTACATCAGATTGTCTGACTGTCCTGAACTCACCTGCAGAATCTGTCGGTGCAGAAACCAGCAGCAGAGAGGCACCTGAAACAAAGGTCAGAGGTCAGGGGCCATTACTTCACTGAGCAAAGTTTCCTCAGATTTCACTGCAAGTTCCATATTTATGTTTTATGATCAATCAACAACAATGCATTTCAAAGAGCTTTATATCTCTTTGCACAGAAGCAAAAAGTCATTGAAACTCAGTCAACATTACATTTTGTCATGGTTATTGCACAAAAGACTGTTAGGATGAGTTTAATCTGGAGAAAAACACATTTAGAGGATAAAATGCTAATCAGATTTTATTATCTAATAATCTGAGTCCCATAAAACCTGATAGTAGGTAGTAATCATTTTATTACTCCCTGTCCTTACATAGTTTATTAATAAAAGTAAAATGAATGTTTCAGGATACCTTGTATTTACATCTGATGTAAACTTCCTTATAAATATATATATTTTTTAATAATTTACATCCTTTTATTCTATTTCTGTCATCTCTTTGATTAATTTCTATTTTTTATAGATCTATTTCTGAAAAATCTATTTTTATCTACAACTACAGTGTCATGTGCATACATTAACACTTAGTGAATAATTACTGGAAGACAACCACAAAAATGATTCCAGTAATTCATAAAACACTGAGTTCTTGGGCAGTTTGGCGGAATTTTTCTGCGATAATCCAAGAGCACAAATGTTCAGTCTGAAAGTGCAATTTCATGTCTTTTAATACCTTTGCTTACATTTTAATTTTGAAAGCAAGACTTCATGTCTTCTCAAAACTTGTAATGTTTGTACTCAAAACTTCTCGTGCTCAGAGGAAGCCTCTGCTCTGACTCTCTGCTCGCTTATGAAACATGCAATTGCCTTTTGGCACATTCGCCAGCAACCTTTCAGCCAATAGAATGAAAGTGTTGTGCTGGGTGCGTTGGTTGGTAGCGGATGTGCCCGCTACAAGAAAACTGTCAATTCTATCAATCTGCGCCACTCACTGGGTGAAACCCTGCCTAAGATCAGTAGCTGTTAGCGATCAGTAGCACACTGCTAGCCAATGTTTAGTGTACTACAGAGCACAAAGCTGACGTCTTTATGCTCCGTTTCTCTCTACATCCAGTGGGTAGCGCTGGTTGCTATAATTCTCATTGGCCACACATGCACACCCACTAAAAGGAAACAAACAGTACAACACTTTCATTTTATTGCATGAGAGGTTGCTAGCCGACTGTGCCAAAAAAGCAGTTGCATGTTTCGCAAGAGAACAGAGTACAAGCTGAGACTAAGTGTGAGCGCGAGGAGACGTTTTGAGAAGAAAGACATGACATCCTACTTTCAGACTGAAAATGTGTGCTCTTGGATTAAGGCAGGAAAATCCCCCCCATAGAACAGAAAAATTAGAGAGGGTGAAAAAAAAAATCTGCTTGACAGAATTAAAAACAAGATTTGCATTTTAAACAGCAATTTTGTTTTTTTTTTTTTCAATTTCAGATTTAAACCCCACAGATTGTAAATAATACGGCTTTAGAAAAATATACTTATTAGCATAATGAAATTATTTGTTCACATCTGATTTATTAGGGGTTTTTTTTAGATAAATTTAATGAAAGTAGAAGTTGGCTTTTATTTTCTGATCGCCACTATTTCAAAATGTCTCCTGACTCCATTCATTTTAAAATCTTAGTGGAAAAGCAAAAACATGTTAATGTTGTGAGACTAACTCAGAAACTAAAATATTGTGAATGAGTTATTAATTTCAGACGATTTAATAATCGCATATGGACCGAATATTCTAAAGCAGGGTTAAATTAGTTTATTTCCACATTATTCATGTTTGTATCAATTTTGCTGAAATTGGTTTTGGTTGACACGGGATATTCTATTTAAAACAATTAAAATTAAAGCCCGGATCCAGACATTAAAAACGTAATAAAAATAGTAAAAAGTGAAAAATCATCTATTTAATTTTTTATATTTGCTATATTGAAAACATAAAAACCGTCTCCGAGCATAAATTATTAGTGGATGGTGCTGATTGATGGTGTAATCTGTTGTGAGTTTGTCATAATATCATGTAAAGTTAAATAATTCATAAACATGTTAATTTTCCTGATGAATCAATAATAGCTCTGTAATTACTTTGTGTCCACAAGTTTGAGGAAAAACATCTGAAATGAAATTCTGATTTTATAATAAACACAGTAAGAACTTCTAACGGAGCAGAGCTATCAGATAAATTATTCTTTATACAAACACTAAAGTTTTCAGCAATAACTAATATTCGTGTTGCTCAAATACTTTTTAAAGTTTTTAATAACTTTCTTCCATACAAATTTAAATATGAAACGGATTTTAGATCATTTTTAAGTTCTGATTAAATTAAAATGTGAGTGATATTTGTTTGGTTGTAATAAATTAATGTTTATAAAAAAATATTTAAAAATAATTTTGTCCTCAATTTCAGTGTTAATAGTTAGTATCTCAGATGAAGGGAAATTGACTTTATGGAGATTATTAGTTGTTTCTTCAACTCTTTTTATTTCTAGTGAATAAATAAATGATTATTATTGTGAGTATTTTCAGATCTTCTATTACTCATGGAAACCTTTTGGACTCTTGGAAAGTTCTGATGAGTTCTGCAGAACCTTCTGACCAGGCAGTAAGCGAACCGCTCCGGTTCTGTCCGATCAGATAACCAGAACTGTAAATGTCAGAAGATTCGTATCAGGAGTAGAACCTCACATGTTGGCCTGCCAGTCAGCAGAACCACTCTGATCAACAGGAAGTGGCTTCAGATCACAGATGGCAGTTTTCACTTCAAGAGGAAAACGGGTCACCTTTATCTGCATTAATACTCTCAGAGAACAAGAACCAGAACTTTACCATAAAAATCTGCACGTTAGTACGTCGATTTATTAATCTATAAAACCACCGACCCACCAAGGTTTCCCACTGGTTTCCCACTCAACCCACTGGTCTCTTACTGGTGTTACTGAGTCCAAAGAAACCCAGACAGACTAATAAAACTCTAAACATTTGCTGAAGATTCTCAAGAGTTACTGCATGGATGACTGTTTGATGATGGATGGATGATTGATTGATGGTCCGATGATGGACTCACCGAGCAGCAGACGACCCGCTGAGATCTTCATCTCGTCTGAACGTTGGTTTGATAGAAAAGCTTCAAGCTCGTGTCTTCATGCAGACGTGACTCCACCTGCTGCTTGTAGGGATGATGATGATGATGACGATGAAGACCTGCTGATCTGTAAATGTCAGAAGAGCTGATTTGCTGCAAACTGATACCTTGTTTTAACCTTTAACAGCCTCTACTAGATCAAACTCTTACGCGAACAGTAATTGGTTGATTGTTGGGAAACCTAGTCAGTTTGCTCATAAGACATAAGTTAACATATTACTTTTTATGCATGTTGAAGGGCCTAGCCTGGCCTCAAACTTTGACTAATTATCCTTTACACATGCATCTGGTGAATTAAATTGACATATTTAAAGTGTTTTGGAAACAAATATAGCTCGGCAGCGCCTCTTGACAACTTCAAAGTACCCTCAGCTTTGACCCCACTTTATCGTAGAGCTATGATGTTTGGTAACGCATAGAACTCCCGAAGACCCACAGAAACCTCTATGCACCGATGCTCTACATAAAACATGAATCCGCCATCTTGGATTGAAGTTCTGATTTTTCTTTAGCTTCTGTATTTGATCAAACTCTTCCTAGAGATTTTGATCAATCAATTTCAAACTTGGTGACTTTACTTATAAGACTTGGAGGATCTAAAGTTACCAAAATTGTGACTTCTCATACATGTTGAAGGACTGAGGAGTATGAAATTTGCTACATGTGTATCTTGTCAGGAACAACTAATAAAATTTCTTGGAGTCTTGGTCAACCCCACAGGAAGTTGACCATCTTGTTCCAAAACCGCCATTTTGTCTTTTTTCATATCATATTTGAGTGAACTTCTCCTATAGCTTTTGATATGCAGACTTCAGAATCACTCAGTACAGTCCGGAGATCAAAAGTTATCTAAATCTTTTGGCTGCACCACAGTATGTGGGTATGGCCAAACCTCATAATCTGACCATGCAGGAGGAATAACTTCCACATAAAGCTCACAGCAGACCAGAGCTCATCACACTGACATGTCAACATGTGACCTCACCTAAGCCCTGCCCCCCAGATCTCCTGCCGTCGCCACATGTTCAGCGCAACGTTGAGATGTGATGGCCTATATAAAGTCCAGGTTATTTATGGTTCCTTCTCCTCTTTTTTTTTTTTTCCAACAGTTTGGATGAAATAAAAACAAACTCAGTTTTCAATAACTTTCTTTTATTTCTTTGTGTTTATTCACTCAGTAAATGAGTCTTAAACTGGTTTATAAGCCATCCAGAAACATCCCTGGATGGATATAAGAACAGATTTGATATTAGACATGAAAACCTGAGGAACCAAACACCTGAGCTTCACCAGACGGACTGCAACTGTATCTGCAGAAGGTCATCTCTGATTGGATGGGACAGCCATGTGATCGTCTGGCTGGAATCCCATTGGCCAAAGGTCTAAAGATGACCCGGGTGGAGGTGGCGCCACCTGGAAGAGATGATCGCTTCCTGCCTGAAGAGAAAAACAGAGGACAGGTTTACAGGCAGAATCAGGACTTCTTCACAGGTGGAACATGGACATGATGGACGGACAGCTCACCTTCCTGATGTTTCCATGGACCCAGAAACACCACCAGAACCAGAAGAACCAGCATAATCAGCAGAACAACCAGAACCAGAGGAACTAGAGGACCTGCAGCAGATAGGACTGGGACGAGGATGGAGGAGACGGGGAGGACTGGTGGATGGCAGTAGAGGACCAAAAGGTCTCAGGGATTGGAGAACCTGCAAGAAAAATCCTGGATCAGACATTTTATCATCAGGATGCAGCTTTAGACAGGAAGTGATGTCATCGTCCTGACCTCTGACCATCAGCAGGCTCTGAAGGGACGACCCGAACTCATCAGTAGAGCACCAGTAGGAACCTTCATTGGATGGTTTGAGGTTCTGGAGGACAAGGTTCTCTCTGAGATCAGAACCAACCAGATGCCCATTGAAGAAGAAGTATGCAGCGACTGTGTGTTGGTTTTTTTCTGTGCAGTTCAGAGTGACATCACTTCCTGTTCCTACAGGAAGTGCAGGGATCTGCAGGATCAGATGTTTGTCTGAGGAAACAGAGTGAAGCTGAAGTCCATCTGAAACATTCAGAGCAGATCATAGGTTCTGTACCTGAGGCTGTGATGTTGACCCGGTCGCTCCAGGCTCCGGTTCTGGTCTCACACCAGTACGACCCAGAGAAGTCCTGGTGAGCCCAAAGACGACAGGAAGAAGGAGAAGACAACCTCCCAAAGTCTACACCGCAGGACGCTGATGGACCTCTTGTCATCTTCTTTTTCACCACCAAACCATCAGACTCTAACAAGGCCACAAGTTTGCAATAAGGATTTGGGTTCTGATTTAAACCATCAAAAATACAGAACCATAAAAACATTAGAATGATAAATGCTCAGATCTCTGACCGCTCTGAAGCCTGGATCTGACAGAGAACCTGGAGCTGATGATGGTGGTGATAATGATGATGATGAAGATGGGGGTGGTGAAGGTGATGATGAATGTGTGCAGTGTGGGACTCACCAATCGCCAAGCAGACAGACGGCGTCCTCATGTCTGGAAGGATGAACGCCTGAATGAACGTCTGAATGTCAATCTGATCAACAGAGCGATGCCTTCTACTTCATAATTTCCTGCTGCTGATGTTACTGAGCATCAGCTGATGATGCCACCTGATGACATCACCTGATGCCTGAACAAGAACTTGAGACAGAGATGGTAGCTGTGGGACATGCCCCGTCTGGGCGTCAGAAACACAGCAGATCAAAATGTTTCACATCCTAAAAACATCAAACGGAAACTAATTATGAATGATAAACTTTATAATCTGTCAACATTACCAAAATCA
The DNA here is from genome assembly GCA_903067055.1 of Poeciliopsis paucimaculata. Lineage (NCBI taxonomy): Eukaryota > Metazoa > Chordata > Actinopteri > Cyprinodontiformes > Poeciliidae > Poeciliopsis > Poeciliopsis paucimaculata. Next base: position 34,790 of record CAEGAD010009891.1, read on the forward strand.
TCAAATATGTGGAATAATGTTCCATTTATTAACCAAACTAACTAGCTGGGTTTTTAGCCTTTCAGCATTTCCACTGTTTTGGAGTTTGTTACAGGTCTGTGGTTAATAGAATCTTAATGTTGCGTCTCAGTGTTTGGTTCTGGTTGGACCGGTTCTCCTGCCAGCTTCTGGGTCAGAGCGAAGTGAAGCTATTTCCTCTTTCTTCTTCACTGGAAGTTCAAAGCTTGAAGCTCCGCCTGCCAGATTAAAGTTCAGTCTGAAGCCGTCTATCTCGGGGTCGTCCAAAACCGACCAGAACCATCCAGAACCACGAATTGTGGTCATGTTGGACTTCCTTAGGACGGGAGGACTGACGGTCATCCTGCTGCTCGGTAAGATCAACCAAAATCAGGTTTTTATCTGAGACAAACAGTAGTGACAACTTCTCAAGAAGCAGCTACAGTCTGACTGGTTGAGGTCACATTCCTGAGTACAGGTGGAACAGAAGCAGCTGCCGTGTCTTACTTCATCAAACCAGGACATTTTCTACTGAGCATTATTAGAAAATGCAGTCATCGGTCATAGATTATCTTTAAGATTCTAAAGTATCAGTCATAGATTATTATTTATATTCAGGTATCCACAGTCCCCAGAAATTCTCCTCAAACTCTGTAGATGTTACTTTAAAATGATTTTATTGAAGTAAAAGTAAAAATAACCATACTGGAAATAACTCATAAAGTAAAGGAGTTTTCTATAAATAAGCTAAACACGAGATCTAACATTCTAAAGTGATGTCAATTAAATGCCGATCTATATTTACAAATATAAATGAAGTTATGTAGAAGTTCTGATGTTTACAGAAGAAAATGAGAAAAATAATACCAGCAATCAGTACAGTGTGTTTAATTAATCATTCAAATCAGTTAAAAAATGTTTGAAGAAACCCAGCAGAACATCACTCTTCCTGACCAGCAGGGGGCGACAGCGGAGAGCAAACACTATCCTGTAACAGGAAGAAACAGAAGGATGAGCAAGACTCTGGGCCGCTCTGACAGAAAGGCTAGTAGTGATGGTCAAATGAAGCCTCGTGAAGCAATGAAACTTACCAGCCCATTGCTTTGCCAAAAGGTTCATTACTCAGTGCTTCATTGATGTTTCAACAGTGACATCTGCGGTTGAGACAGCCTTGTCACTCAGATAGACATGCAATTGAGAAAACCGGTAACAAACATGATGAGTGCCATCATCAAAATCGTTAATACACATAAACTATAAAAGGTTCCTTTTATTTCAGCCACTGCTGAAGACAAATACTCCTCTGATGCCCAATCAAATACAATAACCCATGCCACGAAGCAGCATGGCTCTCACGCTTTTATTTTGAAAACCGACACGCAAAATAAAGCAGTTGCGTGACCCATGCAATGTGAGGCATCGTTTGTTGCCAGTCACTGGGTTTTCAGCAAGAAGGCACAAGACTTCATCTGACATGCCCCCTTTTTACTCGGTACACACCTCGAAGCCTGGATTCAGACAGCCCATTACTAAAGGCTAGGCTCCCAACTAGCTCACCAAACCTGCTTGGATCCACTGACATTGTGGGAAATCTCAATGGATCCAAATTCCTGCTGGGAATTTATCATAAAAAATGTAGGCTATCAGAAAACTGGACAATGAAATCTCAGCCATAGTTACAGATAATACAGAACCCAGTTTTACGGTCTTTGTCAGACCTGGGGGGTCTCTGGACTCTAGGGAACTGGTTCTAAGATCCCAGTTGGACCTGGATGGTCTTTGGTTCCAGTTAACCAGTTCTACATTCCCGATTGGAACTGAACTGGAGGGTCTCTGGTTCCAACAAACCCGCTCTAAGATCCCAATTGTACCTGGAAGGTCTCTAGATTCCAGGGAACCAGCTCTACAGTGAAGATTGGACCTGGAGGGTCTCTGGATTCCAGTGAACTGGTTCTGTGGGCCTGGTTGGATTCCCCATCTGGAGTCTGAGTGAAGCTCCAGGGCGATCTATAGAGATTCAGGAGAACCTCAGGGTTTCTCAGCAGTAGCTCCACTCTGACCCGATGTGGACCTTGGTTCTGACCCGGGTCTCTTATGTCCTGCAGGTTCTCCTCAGGCCTCAGGTGTCCAGGTTCCGGAGGGGGCGGATTCTGTTGTGCTGCCATGCTCCAGCAGGTTCCCTGATGTGGACAGAGATCTGGTGGTGTGGAGCCGGGAAGACCTGAACCCATCCACTGTTCACCTGCACAGCCAGCGAGTCGATGACCTTCAGAACCAGAACCAGCGCTACAGAGGCCAAACCTCCATGGAGGAGGATGCCCTGCAGACCGGAGACCTGAGCCTGAGCCTGACAAGGCCGACGCTGACCGACAGCAGCATTTACACCTGCACCATCAACAGGGTGGGAGGGAACTCGACCAGAACCCAGGTTCCACTGGAGTTCTCCTGAGAGAAGCAGGTGAGTCCAGACCAGAACCTTACAGATGGTTCTCATGACGGTCCATCAGCAGAGGTGGAGAAGACGGTTGGAGCTTCCATCCTCAGGTTCTCATCTCATCCTCAGGAGTTCCTGTCTGGCTCACGGTTCTGCTGGTTCTGCTGACTGTCGCTGCTGCTGCCATCGCCGGCCTGCTGCTGCGTCTCAAAAAATTCCTGCAGAAAGGTTGATCCAAATGTGTCAAACTTTCGGCTGCTTCAAGTTCACAGAGATTCAACAGTTCGGAGGACCTGCCCGGTTCTGCTGTCCATCCAGCTCATCTTGTCCTGTGCTGTCCTCTCAGTCCAACAGGTGGAGGTGGAATCAGGGGCGGAGTCTGTCCTGCTGCCCTGTATCTCCATCGACAGTTTCCCTGAGGACTCCCTGGTAGAGTGGACAGACAGCAGGGGCCGGCAGGTCCATGTGTACCAGAGCGGTTCCGACCGGCCCGAGGAGCATCACTGGGTCTACGCGGACCGAACCCAGATCAGGAAGAGGCTGAAGAAAGGCGTCCTACTATGTCTGACGCTCAAACACCCTACGGAGCGGGACAGCGGCACCTTCACCTGCACTATGTCCAGCAGGACAAGGGCAGTTCTGCTGGAGAAAAAAGTGGAACTCCAGGTCAAAGGTCAGTGGGTCAGCCCATCCAGAGTCTCCTCCAGACTGTTAAGATGCTGAAGACGCTCTGTCCTCTCAGTCCCTCAGGTAGAGGTGGATTCGGGGGCGGAGTTCGTCCTGCTGCCCTGCAGAGCCCCGAGTCCTTTGCCGGTAGATGCCGCAGTGGAGTGGAGCTATCACCGGGTCTAGACCCGCAAGGTCCACCGGTACCAGAGCGGTTCTGACCGGCCCGAGGGCCAGTGTCCGTCCTACAGAGCCAGAACAGAGGTGAACCAGAACCTGATCAGAACCGGAGACCTGAGCCTGACTCTGAGATATCCAACGGATGGAGACAGCAAGACCTTCACCTGCAGCGTCCACAATGGGGATGGAGACATCCTGCTGAGGAGACAGGTTCACCTCCGGGTCAAAGGTCAGTACGAACACGAACGAGTTAACCTGCAGGTCAGAGGTGAGTGGGAATGGGTTTACCTGCAGGTCAAAAGTCAGTGGGAACGGGTCCACCTCCAGGTCAAAGATCACTGTGATCTTTGACCCGGATGTGTCCATCTGGCCATGAGGTTCTAGAGGTCCGGTGGGTCCAGATGTTTGGATCGTCTGATCAGAACCGTTTGGTTCTTCTGGTAGAACTTTGACTTGAGATTCTACTGCAGCATGAACCTGCTGCTGCTGACCTCATCAGGAAGCTCTGATGTGATTGGTCCATTCAGGAATCACTGCAATGTTCATGAGAGCTGCAGTTAGACGTTACTATCAGCAGGGGGCGGTGATGCACCTCAGTAACTCGGCAATCATTTCATCAGAGAAAATCAAAGCATCTTCATCACAATAAAGACTGAAATCACCTGGATTGATTTGATTTTATTATTTTTTGTTTCATGAGGAGAAACAGTCGTCCTAACAGTCGTCCTCCCAGTGGTCCCAGGGCTCCCTGGTCGCATCCGGTGGTCCTCCTGGTGTTCTTCCTTGTGTTCCTCCCAGTGGTCCCAGAGATCGAACCTCATCGCCTAAGGTGGACCTTCCTGTGGTCCTCAAAAATGTTCGCAGTGCTCCCTCTTCGCTTCAGGTGGTCCCCACACGGGACCTCCGGGGTTCCACACGGTGGTCCTCCTGGTGTTCCTCCCAGTGGTCCTCCCAGTGGTCCTACCAGTCGTCATACCAGTGGTCCTCCCAGGGGTTCAAGAGCTCCCTCGTCGACTCCGGTGGTCCCAGGACTGCCTTGTCGACTACTGTGCTTGTGCCGGTGGTCCTCCAAATGGTCACAGGGCTCCCTCATTGTCTCCGGTGGGCCTGACAATGGTCCCAGTCCTCCGTCGTCGACTCCGGTTGGTCCCAGGGCTCCCACGTCGCATAAGTTGTTCCTTCTGATGGTCCTCCAGGTGGTCCCAGTGCTGCCTCGCCGCATCACAGTCGTTCCAGGGCTGCCTCGTCGCCTCAGCTGGTCCTGCCAATGGTCCCAGTCCTCCCTCGTCGACTCCGGTGGTCTCAGGGCTGCCTCGTCGCCTCAGGTGGTCCTCGCAGTCTTCTTACCAGTGGTCCTCCCAATGGTCACAATGCTTCCTCGTCGTCTCCGGTGGTCCAGGGATCCCATGTCGCATAAGTTGTTCCTTCTGATGGTCCTCCCTGTGGTCCCAGTGCTCCCTCGCCGCATTACGGTCGTCCCAGAGCTCACTCGAAGCCTCCAGGTGGTCCGAGGGCTCCCTCGTTACCTCCGGGGTTCCACACGGTGGTGCTCCTGGTGTTCCTCCCAGTGGTCCTCCCAGTGGTCCTACCAGTCGTCATACCAGTGGTCCTCCCAGGGGTTCAAGAGCTCCCTCGTCGACTCCGGTGGTCCCAGGGCTGCCTCGCCGTATCACGGTCGTCCCAGGGCTGCCTCGTCGCCTGAGGTGGTCCTCGCAGCCTTCTTACCAGTGGTCCTCCAAATGGTCATAGTGCTGCTTTGTCACCTCCGGTGGCCCAAGGGCTCCCACATCGTCTCCGGTGGTCCTGCCAATGGCCCCAGTTCTCCCACTTCGTCTCCGGTGGTCCTGACAATGGTCCCATTCCTCCCTCGTCGACTCCGGTGGTCCCAGGGCTCCCACGTCGCATAAGGTGGTCCTTCTGATGGTCCTCCCGGTGGTCCCAGGGCTCCCATGTCGCATAAGGTGGTCCTTCTGATGGTCCTCC
>CAEGAD010009896.1:0-14784 GCA_903067055.1 Poeciliopsis paucimaculata
ACACACATCTGAAAGGCAGGGTGGAGAGTGCATTCCCAACCCTCCGGCTGGGGGGTTGGATCTTTTCCCCTACCCTATCTTTTCCCCTACCCTAACCCTAACCCCCTAACCCTAACCCTAAGCTGATCTGCAGGTGGAAGCGGGCCAATGGCGCCCTCTGGTGGACATTTAGAAAGAAGCACTAACCACACAGAGAACACTGAGCTGTTGAGGATTTTCTGCTGAAACACTCATGACATAATTATCAGGTTCCATTAGGTTCCTGAGCAACCTGGTGTCAGATCATAGAGATGTTTTAACTGGGGGGAACTATTGTTGTTCCTATCTGCCTTCATGGTGATTTTTTAAATGTTAAAATTATTTTGACTTGTGTCCTCATATCTACACCTGAAGCTGGCAGCCATTTTTATTGCCAGTTTGCTTTTGAAACATTTTAAATATGGGCACAAAAGCATCACCACAATCTGATTCAGGTTTAATAAATATAATTTTGAGTAATAAGTCATTATATTTGAATACCCTCATCCCTGTATTTTGCACTTTCTGATGATAACCATATGTTTTGTATATTCATGAAGGAAGACAGTGTCATGTTGTGAGGTTGGAGCAAAATGCAGCAGGTAAGAGATGTCAGGTGATGTTGAACATTTACTGCAAAAATGAAGAACTAAAAAACTTACAGAAAGTTGAAAATCCAGAGGTACACAAAAAAAATCCAGAACAAATCCAGAACTGAAGACACAAAGGGATGCAGGAAGCATGGGGAGGTAATGAAACAGACTGGTGATTAGTGACAAACAACGAGGAGCTTAAATACTGAGTTAGAGAGTGGGAACAATGGACCTGGCATGATGGGTTAACAGCCAGTTGAGACTGGCTGGAGTCAGGAACCGGGAGATGGAAATAATCCTAACCCTAAAAAAACTCTAAAGAAAACATGATAAACTAGAAAGATAAAAAAGACATGAGGGAAAACTAAAAGAACTAAATAGGAACAAGGGTGATCCAATAAGAACACCCTTAAGAATAAGGGTGTTCTTATTGGACACCCTTAAGAATGTCCAATTCTTTGTTTATGACTAAACAAAGACATAAACCGAAGTAGACTTAAATAGCCGTTGCCTCAGACATAGAAGAATAACTGTATGCCACTTTTCCTCTCCTGTTTCTTTCCTGACATGTTTGTTCCTTTCACCCAGCAGCAGCTCAACTGTGGAAACTCTGGGATGGATCTCATGGCTTTCTGACAGGAACCGAACTGATGACTGAGGACTTCGATGAGGTCCAAAACCTGCTCAGTTTGACTGCAGTAATGCCACCACATTTAATCTAAGCTTGGATAAACGAGAGCTTTCCTCCTCACACTGGATTTAGGTTTGAAAGAGTGACGGACAGCAAGACCAAATGACCATCTGAAAGAATCAAAATGAAACAGATGAGAAACATAACATGGACTTTAAAAACAGCCCAGAAGGTTTTCAGGGTCAAACCATCAAACTGTCGCCATGGTACTTTAGTCCAGTTTACAACTGAGTTCAATAAAAACTTTCTGGAAAGCCTTTACTATTTCAGTTTTGACCAACATATGTGGTAGTGGTGGATCAACTTTAAGCAGCTGTTGATGTTTAGTTTTGGATATTGATTAGCTTATTGGTTCATACCTGAATGCTAGGATAGAGGTGTTTTTGGGCCCAAAGGGTCTCTGATAGCTCTGTTATGAGCCGGTCTGGTGAGTTACATTTATTACTGAACATTTCTCACCATTACCTGCTGTTTTCCCACTGATGGAAATCAAACTCAGGGAGTGACTGTCGGAGGAACCAAGAGCTTTTTGACTGCAGATTCATCTCCATCTGCAACAGGAAGGTTCTGTTGCAGATGGAGCAACCATCAGGACCATCTGCAACAGGATCATCACTGGACTCCTGGTCCACCCAACATGAATTACACATTAACCATCAACCTCATGTCAGCTAATGTTTCTGTTATCATAGAAACCATCTTCATAGTATCAACAGTCACCTCGCAAGGTCTTACTAAGAGATGCTAAACCTCCTGTCATCAGTTGTGATGACAGGCTTTCTACTGCAGGGGGAGACAAATCAGAAAGCTAAGCTGAATCACACCAAGGGATGCTGGGAGGAGAGGAAGAGGAGGAAGAAGAGGAAGAGGAGGCGATGATGTAAGCAGAAGCTGCAGAGATGCTAGGAGCTGAGTGATAGAGGAACCCAAAGTGACGGAGCCCACCAGCATCTACAGGCTGGCAGAGAGGCAGCAGCACACTCACCCCGATACACACACACTGTAAGCTGTAGTGGAGCTAGCTTCTGATAGCCTGATAGCATGCTGCACAGGAGGCTGATCAGCACAAACAACGATGAGGCGAACGAAGCATCCTGCTGCATGGTAAGTCTGCATCTTTCTGCTGCTGATGCTGACAGCTGATCCTGTTCCCACGGAAAAAATCAACCTGTCATTGCCCTTCATCACACAGAAGGATCAGGAAGTCTCTGCAGAGTACGAATAAAATACCTGGGAGTTCAGAAAAGAGACTCTACAGGGATGCAGCTGAGCTAGCAGAACCAGAGAAGCACAGAAACAGCTGCTGCTCAAACACTACAAATGGATGTGACTCCTGAAATATTACTGACATTTATCCAAACTACACAATATTACAGTGAATACTACAGTGACAGCACAGTAATACAGCTGGGACTTGAGAAATAAATACTGCAGAGAAACACGATACTGGAGATATGACAAACATCTCAGATCGACAAACACAAACACTTTATGGAGAATAATTATTCAATCCCCAACCAATTTGATGTCCTCACAAAGAAATGAACAGTCTGTAATTTTATGGAAGGTCTGTTGAAAGAAAATAAACCAAAATGTGAAATAAAGCTTTTAAATTAATTGATTAAAGTTTCCTGCAGATCCTGGAGCAAAATGTATCTCAACAGTTGAATCTGTTGCAGCAGCACAGATTTTTCTAGAAGTTGGTCACCAGCTTTGCGAAAATTTCCAGATGGATTTTGTTTTGTTTCTCCAAAGCTCCAAAATCATGAAGGTTTTTAAGTTGTTTGTTGTTAACTTCTCTCACATTAAGGTTAACTTCTTCTTTCTTCCATTACGGTTCTGGTTACCAGAATTTTATGGCACATTGCCTCATGCATTGCTCTGCCTGTGGTGAAGTCTTCCTGAACGGTTACCAGAGAAACAGCTCATAATGTTTCTATGTTCATGTTTGACAGCAGAGATGGGGTCCTTTGCTCCATTCAGTACTTCTCTGCCTCCATCCCTGCCAACCCAACTTGATGCTCAGCTGACCTCATCTTGTCTCCAGGTGTTTATAACAAACTTCAGCCAGTCTGTTCACAGACCAGTGATTTCAGCTCTTCAGGTCATTGTGATGCTGCTCAGAATGAAATGTCTCAGTGGTGCAGAGGTTCGAATGCAACAGGTAGATTTAGTCACATTTGTCTTACAGACATATAAAGCCCTAGAAGGAATATATTACCTGACACTCACAGGCAGTTGCTGTCTAATAATAAAATGTTTTTAAAAAGCAAGGAGAGTTTTTGTGAAGGTCATGCTAACATTAGCCTGTCTTTCTTTCTTGAAATATGTTGACCATAAAGAACTTAATTTCTTTAAAAAAATATTACAGAAATCATCTGCAAAACCTGCTGAGCTACAGCACAAATCCTTCACACCCCACAGTAGAGCTACACAGTGACAACTTCTTGTGCCCACAGGTGCAGATGTAGGAAGGATCAGGCTGACATTTAGCTGGAGGAGGGCGAGGAGCCAGAAGCTGTTGGTTATGTCAAAACGAGGAGTAGCAGGGAGAGGAAAGGGAGAGCGACCGGACGCCATGGCAACCCTTCAAGCGGCCAATGAGGAACTGAGAGCCAAACTGACGGAGATACAGATTGAACTCCAACAGGAGAAAAATAAGGTAAGGAGTGGAGATCCAAATGTCTCACTGTGACTGCCGTAGTTTCTTTAGTAGGAGAGCTACATGTATTCTGAAACCAGAACTACTAGTTACTGTGTTACTATCAGAGGAACTACTGCAGAAACTATAGTAGCCTGCTATAGTTACTGTAGTACATTCTGTAACCCAATGCATTTACTTTACCAATTTCAGTCACTGTAGTAACTCTAGTGGTATTAATACAATTACAGTAGCAATTCTAGTCATGCAACAAAAGTTTCTACAGACCCTGAAGTACTTTTTGCAGTAACACCGTAGTTGTGTTTGTCACTTTTTTGGGACTACTACAGTTTTTGTGGTACCTCCAGTAGTAGTACTTAATGTACTGCGGTACCATCAGTAGTACTATGTCTGTGTGGGGTGCCGTTGTTTCTGGCTCCACCAGGTGAGCCGCCTGGAGAGAGAGAAGAGTCAAGAGTTGAAGGCGGAACATAACCGTGCAACGGTCACCCTGACGGAGCTGAAGACCAAACTCCATGAAGAGAAGCAGAAGGAGCTGGCGGTCACCAGGGAGACGTTGCTACGGCAACATGAGATGGAGCTAATGAGGGTCATTAAGATCAAAGATGGAGAAATCCAACGTCTGAATGGACTCGTCCAAAACCTGCGAGATGGATCAACAGACAAGGTGATCAACAATGATTGTCAATATTTTACAACTTTCATCCATCCATCCATCCAACCATCCATCCATCCATCCACCCATCCCTGGGATCCTGAATTAGAGCCAGAACTTTCTGGACTATCTGTCTATCCTTCCTGTTCCAGACTTCCTGCTCTAATGAATTGTAGATTTTTCTTTAATTCAGGAGCCAATCAGAAGCCAGGAATCAGAGCATCATCAGCCAGGTGTTCAATGAGATCAGTAACCCATCTCTCCTGTGGTCATTGTCCTGGTTTCTATTTCTGCTGCTCTGTAACAGTTCACATGACTGGTTCTGGTCCAAACAGCGCTTTTGACAAAATTCTGAACTGCTTAGCTTTAAAGGTCAGGGTGAAAGGTCAACCTCTCTATCAGCATCAGGGTCAGAAATGGTTTGATGTTTTTACCAAACTGTCTCCACTGTTTGGCTGCTTTGAAACCAAGTTGAGTTCAAGTCTGAACTTCAGCTGGACTAGAAAGAAGCGAACTGATGTCTCTTTTCTGTTTAGTCACATGTAGTCACATTGTGACTAAATGGTTTTGCCTCAGAAGGTGCTCCTGTCCTAACCCTGACCCTCTGTGCAGGTCAGAAGCGCCTTGATGGGGGAGATGGAGGAGGCAAGGAGAAGCTGGGAGATGGAGCGCTGTCGCCTCCAGCAGGAGGTGCAGGAACTGCGGGGAGCAAAAAAACATGCAGAGGAGACCTTGGCACTGGCTCAGCAGGCCTGTCAGGCCAGAGCAGCCGAGCTCCGATCGGCACATCACCAGCACCAGGAGGAGCTCCACAGAACCAAGAGAGACTGTGAGAGGGAGATCCGGCGACTGGTAGGGGGCGCTGTGGCACAAACACTGACACACACTGACAGCTGAGTTACCAGGAATAACTGATCCTGTTACTTCATTTATCTGCTGAGATTTTCACAAGTTTCCAAACACATGAAGAAATCCAAATCATCCAACAGATGATAGTTTGTATAACTTTCACTGAAAGGAAAACATTGATCTATTTTCTGATCCATTGAATGTTGATTAGTCCAGAGCTGGAGGAAAGACTGGGATGATTCTGCCATGTTTCACTCTGGCACTGACTGGTACTGAGCAGAAACAAAGAGCAGCTGTCCTGCTCCACCACTTTAGCTGCTGATCAGCATGTGACCTCTGACCTCTGCAGATTTCATCTAGGAGAGTAGATGGTTGTCATTAAGTGTAGGTGAAACAGCTGAATCATGTTCAGTTAGGTCCCAGGTTCTGGTCCGGCCCGCTATCTGTCTTCAGTAGGCAGCACACTCAGGTCATCGTTTTGGAATATTTATCCAAAAAAGTCAATTATTTGCTTCTTTCTTGTTGTTGTGGGTGTAAAAAAGGCTAGAGGTCAAAACAAAAACCTGTTTTCCAGCTGGACCCGGTTCACCTAACTGGAAACTAGCTGAAGTCCAGTTCTGTCTCATTTCAGCACAGCATGAACTCATAAATGCCAGCTGCAGTTTCTCTTCCAAAGCAGCAGTCATGACCCCGCCCATCACCTGTCTGTCTGTCTGTCTGTCTGCCCTGATGTTCCTCTCTTCTACCTGTGCGATGATGCCTGACTAACCCTCCGCCTGTCTCCCTGTCTGTCTCTCACCGTGTGCAGATGGATGAGATAAAGCTGAAGGACAGAGCAGTCAGTGTTTTGGATAAAGCTCTGGGGCTGCAGGCTGGCCACGCCCACCGCCTCCAGTTGCAGACTCAGGCTGCTGAACAACAAATTGCTGCTCTGAGAGACGCACAGAGGGCGGGGCTAAACCATCCTGCTAACTCCAACCCTAACAATGCTCCTTTCTTTGTAAGCCCCGCCTCTTCCTGCTTATTTAAAAATGCATGAAAAAAGTCTGGGATTTTGTCTTTGCTGCCCCCTGGTGGCAACATTAGACACATTTTCAGCTCCTGCTGTTTCCCCTATCATAAATTTTTGTGAAAGGGCTGGGAGTCATTTTCTATGTTGAATTAAACCAGCATTGTGAGAACCAAAACCATTAAGGGCCTTTGAAACATTATTGCCATTTGCAGGAAGAATGTCTCAATCCACTTCATTCAAATTATTTCCTGGAAATTTCCAGCCAGATTCCTTTTTCAACCATTTTAATTTCACTTTCTGCCAATAAAGTCTGTGGCAGCTAAAGTCTGTTTTAGTTATAATGACAGATGTCCCACATAAATTCCCCAGAACTAAATATTCAGTTTTATCTTCAATAACTGTATTCATAACCTCTGACCCCAGAACAGTGGTCTGCTGTTCTTCCATCCGTCATATATTGAGCCAATCTCATCTTGGCTTCTTTTCCTCCATTTGACTTGATCATTTTTAGAAATCTCTCTGGTTGCAGTGAAAAATAAAGCTTAGGAGATTAAATTCTTTACACTATTAATGGTTTCCTTCAATTTCCAAAGGTATACTGGTTTTGTCTTAATAATGCCCTGAAGAAGTCTTGAAATCATAAAAATCTCTGAGGTAAATTTTGTTTAGAGGTTAGTTTGCAGTAAACAGCCATAGCTGTGCATCCAGTGTTTGATTTTATGGATAATAATATACTCAAATTTCGCTTTATTTTCTTTTGAAAATTTCTCTTGCTGAGTTAAACTGGACCCTGGATAAATTAAAATGATTTAATTTATCAGCAGATCCTTGCAGTTTCATTGTCTTCAAGTATCATTTGAGGAGGTTTCTCAGGTTGACTGTGCTCTGGGTCTTTCCCAGTAAAGGTCCCACCAGGTCACCAGGAACTGGGCAGCTTTGATTGTTAGTTAGTTGGAATGTCTGAAATCTGCTTGCAGGTGAGATACTAGCTGATATCAGCCTGTTCAAGTAACATGTTCATCTTAATCTTGTCTATTCTTATCAGTAATGGTTGTTGTCCATCTGCATGAAGAACTCTTTGGTGATAGTTCTTATGAAAGACAGAAGATAAAATAATTGGTGTGCAGGTCAACCAACACACACAAAACACAGTGTGTGTGTTTGTGGCACCTAATAAAGTTGTGTGCCTGACTTTATTGTGTAAGGTGTGTGCCTTAAATGGCCAAGCAATAATAATAAAAATTTGCACCTCCTCATAAGTGAAACTAGTCAACTGCGCTCTTTGTGTGTCACTCCCTCGAAAAGAATCTCATCTTGAAAAATCGAGGTGTGATGATTTGTGGTGAGGTAGACGCAGAGGACCCAGGTTGATGTGATGAAAATGACGGCATTTTAATGAAGAAGTAAGCAAATAAAAAATTCCAGGCAGCACAGATGAGTAGAAGGCTAATGTCTTACAACTGGTTCAAATAAACTGACGACAGGCAAGACGGTAGCATAGACCACTAAACAAAAACCCGACAAAGAACAAAGAACTCAGGTAGGTTTAAATAGACAGGGAGACAATCAGGGGAAACAAGGACCAGGTGAAACTACTCAAGGGTTAGACGGGACAACACAGAGACTCCACAGAACACAGAAACCTAAATAGACACAGAAAAAAACTAACCCTTACACAAGTTGAGGAATTAGAACCAAAACCAACCTTCTGAGACCAGACATACGTCTGCCAGAGTCATCAGCATGGGATCTGCTCTGCTCAACAAAATAAATCAAAGGGCGGATTTACCTGCGTCTCCCATATATGGGCACACTTCCGGGGACAAGATGTCCTGCAACATACTGTTAAAGATCAGGTACCAGTTCATCGAAAAGTATTTTACCACAGAACGTAAGACCTGTGGCTGCTATGGGCCGAACCATCCAAACACTCTGATCTTCTGACCTACGTTAGCTTTCCATCCACTGACTGTTTGCTCTTATCCTCATCTGTAAAGTTAAAGATCATGCAATCAGCTGATCGGCCAATGAAAGGCATCCTGATCAATAATCTTTCTTTAAATGATGAAAACTAAATATGAATGATCTGAACAGCTCTGTTTACTGTGTTGTTTGTTCTCTTGAACAGACCTCTGACCCTCTGATCTTGTGTGCAGTCTCAAGATGATCGAGACACTCGCAGGTTTCAGCTGAAGATTGCTGAGCTCAGCGCAGTTGTCAGGAAACTGGAAGATCGAAACTCTCTGCTGTCTGAAGAGCGAAATGAACTGGTAAAGATGTGCTACCCTCCACAACACACCCATCTAAAGCAAAGCATTTTCCCCACACCAGCACTCTTAGGGCTCATTCCTACTCAGCTGAATTCAGGCTCTGTACCGTTAAAATGTCTTTTTAATCTTTGAATTTATTTGAAAACATTTTTATCCTGTTCAGCTGAAGCGTCTGAGAGAAACAGAGAGTCAGTTTCTTCCCCTTCTGGATAAAAACAAACGTCTGAGCAGGAAAAACGAAGAGCTGGCTCTCGCCCTGCGTCGCCTTGATAACAAACTTCGCTTTGTGACGCAAGAGAACCTGGAAATTGCAACTATGGTAACTATGGTGGCCACACACAAGACTCATTTTTCCATTTGAACTAATTAAGCAATAATAGCATAAAAATGCATCCAGATATCAGCTGACATAGAAAAACCCCTGAGTTCAGTTACTGCTTCTCACCAGCAGGTGTCAGTGTTCATGTAGAACCCAGTTTAGCCTGATAACTGAGCTGTGATCCGGTTCTGTTGGTTCTGAACAGCCAACAGAACCGTCGGTACCAGCCTGATCTCTTTGTTTGTCAACAGAGGAGACCCAGTTCCCTCAACGATCTGGACCGGAGTCACTCCTCAAGTTACCATGGCTACCACCAGGATGAGCGCGAGATGGAGTTTCTACGGTTACAAGTGGTGGAGCAGCAACACGTCATCGATGACCTTTCTAAGGTACGACAGAAACTGCAGCAGTGCTATGACTTTGACGGCCATTTTAAATCTCCTCTCTGTGATTTCAGGCTCTGGAGACGGCAGGTTATGTAAAGAATGTTATTGTAAGTATTGAGCAGCCGCTGCCAGTACCTGTGAGGTACTTTCTGTGTAACTCATGTAACATCAGGAGATGACGATCCGTACTTGTCTGTGATGTTCAGTCGGCTGATGAGCTTCAGGTCATTGAGGACGAATAAAAACGTTTGGTTTGTTCTAGGAGCGAGACTTGTTACTGAGGTACCGACGTCAGGAACCGGTGAGGAGGAGGAGAACCTTCAGAGCCTGCAGGGTGAGAAGCTTCTGGTACCACCAGAACCACCCGGCAGCCAAGCCGTCATCATTACGCCAACATGAGTACCAGAACCACAAAACCACATATTACTAATATTTGTGCTGCAGATTGCTGTGCTCCTATGGATACTTGTACTACACCATGTGTACTCCAACTGAACCAGTCTTTTATTTGATAGAACTACTACAAATAGTTCAGTAGAAGAACTGGATCCGGTTTCAAAGCCTTCAGGTTGTTGGTTCTGAATGATGTTCGGGTTCTGGTCTTCGTTTCAGGCTGATGTCCAAAGAGGCGACAAACTGTCCTCAAATAAAAATAGTAGTACTACGTTATATTTATACTTAAGCAGAAGTAAAGAGTAGTCTTCTTAAACTGGTTCAAGAGTGAAAAAGTATTTGCTAAAATGCTAAAGTACTGAGGAACTGGTTAGAACATCTAATATTTAAAAATTATGAAATTAGTCAAAAATATAGTCATCTGCAAATTCAACAAATATAAGTAGTTAGTATCCAGAACTCCCACGTCAGGACTCCGACAACTCCTCTGCTGTTTCTGAGGACTTGTTGACCTGCAGGTGACACGCGTCGTGTGTTTATCTGCAGGTCATAGAGACATTTTATGGTTATGATGAAGAGGCATCGATGGATTCTGACGGATCATCTTTGTCCTTCCACACTGACAGAACTCCAGATACAGAACCTGACGAGGTAACAGTTCAGAACCTAACCAGGCCCATCTTAACCCCCTCGGGCTCAGCAGCTTCAGGTCCCGAGAGCAAGAACAAGAAGCTGATTTAAATGTTGGAACTGGTCTGACTGCTTTTTCTGACTGACCGCTGATTTCAGACTTGTGTTCGTGAGGAGGCAGAGCTTCGCTACCGCCAGCTTACGCAGGAGTACCAGGCGCTGCAACGGGCGTACGCGCTTCTGGCCGAGACATGCGGAGGAAACTACGACGCTGAGAAGGAGATCAAGGTAGAAGGCCTCTGAGCAAGGCAGCAGTAAACTGGTGAATTCTCGCTGATCACGCTAAGGATGATGGTTCTGTCCCATGTCTTTCAGACCAGAGAACAACTGCTGAATGAAATCAGTCGATATCAGAGCAGAGTGGCAGATCTGGAATCAGCCCTGAAGCATCAAGGATTGGTAAAAGAAATAAAAAAATAAAAAATTGCAAATTGCAGAAACT
This sequence comes from Poeciliopsis paucimaculata, assembly GCA_903067055.1. Classification (NCBI taxonomy): domain Eukaryota; kingdom Metazoa; phylum Chordata; class Actinopteri; order Cyprinodontiformes; family Poeciliidae; genus Poeciliopsis; species Poeciliopsis paucimaculata. Next base: position 10,981 of record CAEGAD010009896.1, read on the forward strand.
CACATGTAGATGAGATCATTCAGAAAGGCTGAGCCTGACCAACGGGTGGGGGAGGGGCAGCCTTCAGTTTTTTAAAACATTTTTTAAAGGTTTTATTAGCTATAGTGGCCTTTATTTGAGCATGAAAGAGGGGAAAGACATGAGTCAAAGTTCATCAGGCTGGGACTCAACCCTGCGACATCCGTGTCGAGGCTTTACCCCTGCACCACCGCAGCACCCCCAGTTTATTTCTGGATTTTTATTGGCTATCTGAGATCACCTGGCTGGCAGCCCGTCCCTATTCTTCCACTTCCGGTCTTAGCCACGCCCCTTTTGGGTCCTATTTCCACCTTTTCTGCCTAATCCTGCATGCAGGCGGATCCAAGTACATTACCCACAATTCATTGCTGCATGTGAAGCTTGGAGTTAAACGGTGGATTTATGACAATGTTTTTGGGTGTCCAGGATTCAACATGTGATAAGAAAACTTAGCTGAACAACCAAATATCTCCAGCAATAACTCTAGAAAGCAAAAACATCTCCAATGTATGTTTAAAGTCAATTTTTTTGTTGTATTTTTACGTTTTATAAGTAAATACCTAAACAGTGACCGATTCGCAATTTTGGACCTCAGTGTTGTGTTGCAGAGGCAAACTGTCCCAATTCTCACATTTTTGCACGTTTGTAACTTGAACACTTGAACCCTTGTTCACTTTGAGTGCACACTTCATGGAGGGGCCAAGGGCCTTTATGTTAATGTTTTGTTTTCATTACTTCTCAGATCGGACCAATCAGGGCCAGGTATTCTTCATCTCGTCTGTGATTAAGCAAACTGCTCCCTCCAAGGGGGTCGATACTATCCCAGCAGCAATTTGCCCTGCACAGGTCAAAGTTTGATGCCCAAACTCAAACATTCCCCCTCTTTCAAAAATAGAAAGAAATGTTGGTTCTTTTCCTAGGAAGTGTCAGAGTACAGCATTATCTTTAAAGGGGGCCTATTATGCAAAATTCACATTTTGCACATTTTTCTGGTTCTGGACCCCGTTTGGGTCTCAACTGCTGTAAAAACTGCCAGCAAACGGATCAGACTAAAATCTCATCTACAAATGATTTACATAAAATATGTAATGAACTTATTCTGTGTAGCTTGGTGTGTAAACTGGTGGGACATGGTGAAAGGTGTCTGAGTTGTGCCATGTCTCTGCTCTCAGGACATGAAGTGGGTGGAGGAGAAGCAGGCGCTGTATCAGAGGAACCAGGAGCTGGTGGAGAAGGTGAAGCACTTTATTTAAACTCCTGTAGCTTTGAGGATGTTTTGAACCAACAACTTCTTGGTTTCTTCAGGGTTAATTAACCTCAACAGTGGAGATCTTGGAGTTATTGTTAAGGTGGTTCTGGACTGGGAATCAGCCTTTTGACCAATTCCTGTCAGATCGGTGGCACCAGAGGTTCAGTGTGGGTCACAAGTCAAGAAGACACCAGAATCTGATGTCAATAAATGTGTTTTATTCATGTCTTTAAAACAGTAACAGTAGAATGGGTTGATTCAGATGTGTGCGGATACTGAAGCCCAAACTATGATCCCAGTGTTGATCCTGATTGTTGCCACCTCTCAGGTGGTGCAAATGGAAGGTGAGGCGCTGCGACTGAACAACGACATTCAGGACATCAAAGACCAAAATGAGTTGCTGGAGTTCAGGATCTTGGAGTTGGAGGTACTGCTGGCTTTGGGGTCATGGAGCGATGCTTGTGTTGTAATTACTGATTATTCAATAACTTTCATTGTCATTGTCACTGTTCCCATGAGAAAAGGAGAGGGAGCGCCGTTCACCTGGCATTAACTTCAAACAACTGCACTTCCCAGAAGGTCTCAGTCCTCTTCAGATCTACTGTGAGGCCGAAGGGGTCACTGTGAGTAGCACCCAGTCTCACCTGCAGACTAACCTGCACTCACCAAACACCCAGATAGACTACCCCTAAACTTTTCTGTTCATGCAGAAAACACAACATCCAAGTGAAAACATTTTGAGGCTCATTATGAACATGTGAAGATGACCTGTCAACACATGAACTCACTGATGGAATAACTTTTGTCCCAACAGGACATTGTCATCAGCGAGTTGTTGAAGAAGTTGGACATCCTGGGGGATAACGCCGTAAGTGTATGTTGACTTTATCTTGTACATGTATGTGCGAAATATAACCATCAGATGTGTGTGTGCTGTGGAACCACCCATGTTTAATTCTTTATAACTTTGTCTAACTACATGTTTGTTACCTTATTTTACATCACTGATGACAAAATGAAAAGAAATAATCCCACTGATCTCAGAACCAGTTCTGGGGACTCCGGTCTGTCTCACTGGTTACTGGTTTGTTGGAGGCTCCCAGTTGGTCGCTGTGATCACCAGACAGAGGAAGCTGCTTTTGTCTCCTTTGGTTCTGAAAGTTTCAGTTTTATTGCTCATACTACACTAACACCTGAGCTTTCAGGGTTTAAGTCACAGACGTTTTTTGGACACCCTTGGATCTCGTAAAGACCAAATTTAAAAACAGAGCACATACCAAAACGCATTGTTATGCTTTATTGCAAGTATTCCAACAGTAAGTCCACAGCATAAACCCCGCCACCATGAACTCTTCAAGAGAAAACAAAAACAAAAACTCTGTGGTAATGTGTGCCTCTGTGGTGCAGCAGCAGAGTGACTGCATGTCCTTGCAGCTCTTGTGTTTCTGCTCTACAATCACATCATGTTAGATTTTCTATTCAGGCAGAAAAGTCAGTTCACACTGCAGGACAACCAGCAGAACCAAGCTGCTTCCTATACAGAACCAGGCATATAGACTCAGAACTGGTGCAGCATGATCTGTATCATTTTAACATTTTAATATAAAATAACCTTTATTCTACTCTTATATTCATATTCAACTTGCCTTGGCCTGGCTAAGCCCCCAAAGTTTCAGGATCATAATGTCCCTTCTAGACAACTGGGTCAACTGAGCCTCTGGTCCATCCTGCCTTGGTTTGGTCCTCTTTGTTCATTGAAACAAGGACAAGCTTATAATTATCTTCTGAAATCTGAAACTGTGTGCAGTTGCCTTCAAACATCATCCAGTCAGCTCAGTTATGTTCACATTAGAGCTTTTTACATCATCCTCCATTCTTTCCAGAGACAATCAAAGCTCAAGTTCTTCACACACTTTAAGGTCCAACATGTATGTTTTCTCACAAAGACAATGTGTTCAGTGAGATCATCAGCAACTTAAAACTGATTTGGCTTGGACCTTCACCCAGCTGAACCAGTGAACCAATCAGCAGCTGGCCATGGGAAGGACTGAGTAGAACCAGTGAAACCATCCTTAGAACTCAGCGAAAGGCAGCTATAGGCCCTAAACCCAACCTGAACAGATCCAACTTTAGCTGAAAGGCCTTTCACATCAGTCTTCCCCGTTTCTGTTGATACTCAGATGAAAATATGTTCTTATGATCTTACCTTTTGGATTTTTCTTGAAGAATTTGTCCAATGAGGAGCAGGTGACCGTGATCCATGCAAGGACGGTGCTCACTCTGGCAGAAAAGGTGAGAAATTTTTGGTCCAAAGGCTCCAACTTCAACTGGTTTTAACACATCAAGCAAAAGAAATGTTTGGTTTTAATATATTTAGTTGAATATCAAATTCAAGTAAACCCCGCCACCATGAACTCTTCAAGAGAAAACAAAAACAAAAACTCTGTGGTAATGTGTGCCTCTGTGGTGCAGCAGCAGAGTGACTGCATGTCCTTGCAGCTCTTGTGTTTCTGCTCTACAATCACATCATGTTAGAT
>CAEGAD010009925.1:0-17017 GCA_903067055.1 Poeciliopsis paucimaculata
TATTTTATTAGTTTTTTTCCTACAGGTACTTCTGATAGTCACGTTAAAAGAACAACCACTTCACAAAATGTGAGATATCTCTTTAAGTGCAAATGAAGTTCTTCTCAGGGCCCCTTTAAAATCTTGAGCCGCCCTGTTAATGAATAATAAGAGGAAACAGCAAATCAGCATTATTATTATTATCGCCGTTATTATTATGTAGTTGTAGCCACCGCGCTTGCATGCGTACGTGCGTGCGTGCGTGCGTGTGCGTATCTCTGTGTGCGTGCGTGTGTGTGTCAGGGGGCGGGAGTGGGAGTGGGGTGGGGGTTAGTTGGTGGGTTGAGGGTTAAGAATAGCTGATCTGCATGCTGCTGAATGAAGTGTCGGTTTTCAGCGCTCTAAACTCCTCCTCTACGGACGGGGCTGCTGCTGCTGCTTTGCTTCCACTCGAGCAGCCCAAGTAGTTTTTTCGGAGCGCACTCTCCGGCAGCAATGTGGAGGGAAGGGGCGAACAGTTGAGCAGTTTCTTCTTTTCCCCCACTCCCACTTCTTTTTGAGTTCTCCTTTTTGTCTCTCCCCCACCCCTCACCCCCTCCTAGTTTTGAACTTTGCGTGTTCTTTTTTTATATACATATATATATATATATGTATATATATATATATATTTTTGGTCGTGGAGAGGGAACACAGCGCAACACTGTTCAATAAAGGGAAGGAAAGCGGCTCTGTGACGCGTGTTTTCTTTTTCTTTCTTTCTTTTTTTTTTTTTTTTTTTTTACTTCAGCCATTGTTTCTCACGCATGGATATTAAGGAGATAAAGTCGGACGCGCTGCTTTCTCTTCGGTAGGGTCGTAGTTAAGGAGGAGAGCATTATTCCTATTCCTCAGGAGCACAAGAGCTAGAAGAAGAAGAAGAAGAAGAAAAAAACACGTACAGGGACCACAAGTTTGTCCGCAAAGCTGCGAAAGAGGCGAAACTTTGCCAAGTTGCTGCGCATCCGGCCGCAGAAGCCAAACATTTATCGATATTTGTTTCCCCCCCCCCCCCCAACTTTTTATTGGTTTTTTTCTTTTCTTTTAAACTGTGGATTATCATCACGAGCCCCGTCATGGATACACGGAGCCAAGTTCAGGGGATGAAACGGGAGTTGTGAAACATGAACTATTGTAGTTAGTTGACTCCACCAGTGGCACGTTTCGGACTGTACGCTGAGACAAGAAAAACTGCTTTTCGTGAGTGAGAGAGAAAGTGTGTGTGTGTGTGTGTGTGTGTTTTTTTTTGTTTTTTTTTTCTCCTTCCTTCCTTTTCGATCCTTTCCACCCGGGTGCCAAAATGCCACAGCTGAACGGAGGCGGCGGGGACGATCTGGGGGCCAACGATGAAATGATCTCGTTCAAAGACGAAGGGGAGCAGGAGGAGAAGATCTCCGAGAACGTCTCCGCGGAGAGGGACCTGGATGACGTGAAGTCCTCCTTGGTGAACGAGTCGGAAAACAACAGCAGCTCGTCGGACTCGGAGGTAAAAAAACAAAACAAAACAAAGCCCCGCGGGGGGGGGGGGGGGGGGGGGGGGGGGGGGGGGCGGGCGCGGGCGGGGGGGCGGGGGCGGGGGGCGCGGGGNCTCGTCGGACTCGGATTTAAAAAAAAAAAACAAAACAAACCCCAACAACCCCCCCCCCCCCCCCCCAAAAAAACAACAACAAAGCAACAACAGAAACGTTTGCAAATTTGAATAGAAAGTGCCAAGAGGAGCGGAGGGGAGTTTTAATGCGTGCATGTCCTCCCTTTCTGCAGCAGGCAGAGAGGCGCCCCCAAACCAGACCCGACTCAGAAAGTTATGAGAAAACAAGAGATTACTTCGGCGAAGGTAATAGACGTTCAAGATTCCCCGTGTTTATGTTTTTTTAAGTTATAAGGAAAAAAAAAAAAAAAAAAAAAAAAAAAAAAATTGAGAACATTTGCTGATTTTGCCTCACCAAAACCCTCAAGTTCTTCCTTCTCCTCCGCAGCGCTGAGAAGACAGCAAGATGGTGGCTTTTTTAAGAGCCCTCACTATCCGGGCTACCAGTTCCTCATGTTTCCTGACCTCACCAATCCGTACCTGTCCAATGGTTCGCTGTCTCCCAGCGCAAGAACGGTGAGTTTTCCCCCCTCGTGGGACATTGCGCTGTCTGTGCTCGTGCATTCTCCGAAGTCTGTCATTCTCTGCACAAAAAAAAAAAAAAAAAAAAAGGAGGAAAAACAACTTTGGCCGTGCGTGAAAGTTCCTTGTGCACTGCCAGACCGCCATATTCCCTCCAAGTGGCCTCTCAAGGAGCAGTACTAACTACCTCTTTGTTCTTTTAGGGGGTATAAATTTCTCCCTGCCACCCACTCTTTGCAAAGCTTTGCATTTGAACTTCTTGTCGTGTATTGAACTCGGATTTATTTATTTATTTATTTTTTTATATAAAAAAAATACAATAAAAAATCCCCCCCCTGCCCCCCCAGAAAAAAACCCCCCATCTATTTTCCTAACGGCCTTGCCTTTGTATTTAAGTTTTTATTTATTTTTTCTTACATTTCAGAGCAGAGATGGTCTCCTTTCGATTTCTATTGCAGAAATCCTTGACAACTCAGAAAAGCCATACATGTAGAAGTAAAACAGTTGTTCTCGTACCTGTGTCCTGCAGTGGCAGCAGCATAAAATTGCTGCAGTGCCCCGTGCAAGACGTTTTCCAGAGACTTTCGGTGTCCAGATAAGGCTGATAGTCTCAAGCAAAGTGTTGTTGACGCAGGGTTTGCTGAGCTGCGTTTACTTGTTGCATGATGGTGTCACGCTGTTTGTTTGCAGAGGTTTTAAACCAATTATTGCATTAGTTTGTCTGGCAGCATTTGTTTTTGATTTGTGTTTTTTTTCTTTTAAGTGACTGGACATGCAGCAAGTTTGGTAGGAATGCTGCCTCCAAACATTTGGGGTTTATTAGACAAATTCTAACTTGGAGCTGTGCAAACTTCCTTGGGATAATCCCTGTGTTCCTCTGAGCTTGTCCGACTCCCCCCACCAGTCCCTCCTTCGTTCCTCCACAAACCTTGTCACATCCCCTCCCCCCCCCAAAAAAAACGAGTACTTTCGTTAAAGCCTGGCAGGCTTCTGACTGAAGAGACACCCCACCAGCCCCATCCCCACCCCTCTGTCTCTTTTCACTGTTTCAGGCCCACTCACATGGCCTCCCCGCACCTTCCATTCAATTAGAAAGGCGTTAGTCGACCATTGTTATTCTGAGCGGCCTTGATGGCTTCATTGGAGGTCTCCATTGGGGCTCATTAACTAAATGGCTGCCTCTGCTCGGACCATGTGATGCGTAGTTGTCTCTGTGTTGTTGGTTTTAGAGTTTTAGACAAATACCAGCAAACAGGTAGGCGTAAGTTTTGATTAAGAGCTGAAGAATACATTTTTTTCTCCCCCTCTACTTTGTTCCCATCACTTTTTTTTTGTTGTTGTTGTTGAGAAGTTCAGCCTTTTGGTCATTAAACTCTTGATCACACTATGCAGGGCAGCTAAAATCCATCCAAGTGGGCAGATATATATATTTTTTCAGACAGAACATCAATACACCTCATCTGAATTGTAAAAGGTTTCAAATTATTGCAGCCAAGCAGGTTTTTGTTGTTTTTGTTTTTATGCAGCTGCAGTCTTACAGGCTTTAATATAGTGATGATGGTGGTTGGATCCGTGGTTATCATAAATTATAGAGATAAGTGCTCAAATCTTACTCTTAATCTAAATCTGTTGTGTGTTATTTTCCGAAAGCTTGACTTCTCACCTTATTTCCATTTATTTTTCTTTTCGGACGAGATGATTTATGATTTAAAACGGCTTGAGAACTACTGGTCAAATTAAAATAACTATAAACCGTCTTGTGCTGGGAGCTAATATTTATTGGAGACATGTAACCAGGCTTCCCTACAGCAGGTTGTATGGAATATATAGAAAGATTGAACAAATGGTTGTCAAAGTACGAATTTACACATGATTGATATAAAATCTCCAAGGCGAGCATCCTCTACTCGTGTTTGAAAAGACTAAAACTATGAAATGGTGAAGGGTTGACACGTACCAGCATCTGTTTCTATTGATTTCTTGACTGAAGATTTGCTGTGGAATCTGACATATTATGACCTCTGATCAAGCCAACAACAGCTGCTGGTGGTGGATATTGTTTACTAGGTCTCTGCAGTGTGCTAAGGCGTCATAAAAAGTCTCTCATTGTGAATATGACATGATTTCATTTACTTGCTGAGAAATGCAGGTCATGCATTTATTTATCGGTGTTATTTTCCGCTTTGACGAATCAACAAAGCCCAGAAGACAGCCGAACAGTCGAGTCTTACATCTAAAGTATCAATTTCAAGCCTTAGACAGTCTCACATATGCAATATATTCTGTAATAAGTCTTATTCTACACGAAGATGCAACAGCATTATGTACTTTTAATCATTTACAGGTCAGTCTGTGGCTTCTTTTTATGGTATATAATTATTTAGATAGAAATACAGTAAGGCATTAAATTCGTACTCTTTTTTTTTTTTTTTTTGTGTTAGCATCGGAAAATCTGGTGTTACTTGACAAATTTACAAGGTCAAGGCAGTCATTCATCCTTTTGGAACCAAGTTTTCCAAAAAACATGACCACGTTTAGGCCTTAAAATATATCTTAATATGCTAGGTTTTCCAAAATACCTCCAAATGATCAGTTAGGAGCGCATTATATTTGTAGTTTATTCCTTGCGTCTTCCATGGTCTCTCATACTTGCATCAATGTTGTTATTAACTGAGAACAGCAATGAAGGGATTACTTTGCTTGGTGTTTGGTGTCTGAAACCGGATTTTTTGGTCTTGCTTTACATCACATATTACTTTTTAATTAAGTTCTAAAGTTAACTCATCTGGGTTGTTTTTGTGAAAATCATATAATTCATGAAAGTGCACAAACTTCTCAACAGTAGTTGAAGTAAAGCTTCCAGAAATCCAGTATTTATAGGAGACACATAGCCACATTTTCTTGTCATAAACCGTATTTACAGCGTCGAAAAGTGATAAATCGTTTTCTGACCTCGCAGTTAGACAGTTGGCTATAAAAATGACCGAAACGACATAACTGTGAAATAGGAAAGGGGCAAAATGAGCATCACGACAATACTTTGCTCTTTTTGTGGATTGTTTCTAGGAAAACCCTGTTTGATTACAGTGTTTGGGTCTAAAACAGGCAGAAACAACACCATCCCAAAACTGATGGAGAAATGTTACTAATCTATCCTTTTCTTAGTCTATCTCTTTTTTTATGTGTGTGTAAGCCTCTCACTTCCTCGTGTTTGCGTTGGCTAAGGCAAAGTTTAAATTAAAATAGCCATCTTTGTAGCCTCAGGCAACGCAGTGAATAATTAGAGTCTTTTCTAGACGTATAATCCTCCATATTTAAAAAAAGAGAAAGAAAACGAGGTCAATGGGACAGAATGCGCTGACTGTGTCAATCATCGCTGTGGCAGAAAACAAGCAGGCAGACAATGGCTGGCATACTTAGCGGTCGTCTTGAGGTCTCCATATTGCCCTGCCCTCATGGCTTAGTGTGAATGCAATGCAGTGAGTGTGATTGATGAGAGGCTCATGTTGGAACCTTTTTAGACTCGCATTCTGGGCGCTGGGGGCTGTTCAGACCTGCGGATCTCCGTCGTCTTCGTCGCAGTCCGATCTGGCTGCTGATACTTTACAAGTTGGCCTGCGCCAGCACGTCCGTCCGGTGGCTCATTTAAACCTGCTGAGCTCCACGCTTAAAATTTATCGCCGCATCACCACTCTTGTTTGTGAAAAATGCGGAGATTAGCTGGAGAGATGGGTGCAAACAATCCTGGCGCTTGGCAAACACTTTATGGTATTGCATGGCTTGGAAAGCGCTGCTGGGACAGAGAGGTTTGTTTTATAGGCTTCGGGTGGTATGCGGTTGTACTTGTGCTGCGTTAGACGCATTAAAAGTTGCGTCTGTCAACCAGACCGTATGATTCATAGCAGGCAGCAGAATCCCAAGTTTTTTTTTTTTTTAATTTCTTTTAATTCAAGGTGGGGACTTATACTTTTTTTTTTTTTTTACAGCTTTAAGTAAATAATGTGGTAATTACATAACTCCATTTGTTTTCATACATATTCTGCATGTGTGTGCTCGCATCTCGTCCTCTCTTATGGGCTTTCTGGTATCGTCACATGTATGCCGTGCATCCAGCAAACACAACAAACTCGAGCTGTTGCTCAAGAGTCGTCACGCAGTAGTTTCACTCAAGAATGCGCTACACGATAAAGGATTTAAAGTCCCCAACTTGATGAAAAAATCTGGATGTGGCAACCCCATCACGAGTAATGAGAGAAAGGCCTACATGGGATCAGCACAGAGTTCCCCCGAGGGCCAAGCATAACTGATTTAAAGCCTGCTCAGAGCTGACATTCCGCTGTAATCCACCGAGAGCTGAGGAGGAGGTTTTATGTTTGCAGAGATGTTCCACCAGACTCCTGCCTGCTGTGCAGCTTTTTTTTTTCTTCTTCTTCTTCTCCCCCCTCTACAAACTCAGCTCGATAAATCCAGTTCATTGTTCCAGCAGTAGACGGGCTAGTGCCAGATTTAATTGGTGAACTCGCAGCCCCGTCGGACGCCACCTCTCGCCACCTCGCCGCGTCACTTTTCGATAACTCCGCCGGCCATGCTGCCGTCATCATTGCCGCCACTTGAGAGCGAAATACCTCTTGTGTGCGAGAGGTGGCAAGTGGGCAAGAGCGAGGTGCGCCGCTCAAACATATCTTCATCAAATAACGCGGTGGGACGCTCAAACTCCCGAGCATGATTGTTGAATAGGAAACTGTTTGAGATTGGGGATATGAATAGGAAAGGCTTGTATAAGTCTGAACTTGTCAGCGGCTGCGATTGCATGCCTCCCTTGACTTTTTTTTCTTCTTCTTCTTTCCATTCTTTCTGCTGCTTTTGGTGCTTAAAACGAGCAGACAAAGAAAAGTCAACACAGACATTGTCCAGCCGAAGAAAAGGGCCTCTCCTTGCATAAGCAAAGCCTGGTTGTGTGGAGGTGTCTTTTCATCAGGTGGCTCACTTGGCATTTCACTCACCTTGCTGCGCATGTGTATGCGTGTGTGTGTGTGTGTGTGTGTGTTCAAGAATGAGCAAACATGCAGCCATGCGTGCCGTATGTTTGTCTGTAAGTGCCAGAGTATGAGGGGGGAGGAGGAGGTGCGTTCAGGTGAGGCTGTGTGGACATTTTGCAACAGAGGGGACAGTGTGCGCCGCTCACGTTCTGACAACCGTCTGTGTTGTATTCCTGAATCTCAAATATTTTTTCAACCAAGCGCTGTGTCAACAGAGCTAGCGTTTCTGACTAGGTTTTTAGTTTTGAAAGGAGTTTTCCTTCAAAGGCAAACACATCCACAGCAATCTGGTGGCTCTGTTCAATTAGAAACAGAAATGCTGAGAGCTCTCGGCCTGCAGTGATTAATTTCGATAATGATCTTTTATGCTCAGGCTTGGAAAGTAAAGAGAAACAGGTGATTACAGTCTAAATAGTTACATAGCTCCACCACTTTTATATGCTCGTGGGCAATTGAGATCAGATGTAATTAGTGCGAACACAAACCAAAGCTGCTTTTAGCCTCTTCTGCAAGCCTTTCATTTTGGCTGTTACGTGAACATGCATCTCCCATTTGATTTCCTTTTCATCACAGATGCCCATGCTCACTTCCTAACCTCGCTTACACAGATCTGTGTGAAATGGTGTCAGTCCTGGTCTGCATCCTTCCCTCTCTGGTCTCTGTGGAAGGCTTTAGCTGGCGTCAATTCCTCCCTGCTACGCCATAGCCTGCTAGCTCGCTACCTAACCCACCCACTCGCCCGCTTGGCATTAGAAATTCTGTTTATAGCGCTCTCTGGCTTCTCGAGCGCTGGGCCCATCAGGAGCATCTCTGCACCCTTTGAGGAAAGGATAACCAACATCTCCCCTCTCTAGCCGCAGACTCCCCATGTTCAGTGACATCAATGAATCCCTTTGATGTGCCAAGATGAATATATGTGTGCAAATGTTTTTTTTTTTTTTTCCCCTTCTTTTTTAAAATCAATTTATGTGTTTTTTCGGATTTGCTATGTTTGGCCCGGGCTGCTGCTGGCTTTGGTGCATTGCTTTTCCCCTCAAACACTCGGGCAAACTTATGTTTGAGTTCAAAGACTTGGCGGGTGAAGGTGAACACCTCCAATGCACCTGATTTCACTCCAGAGTCTGAGGTTTTACAGTCCCGAAACAGATTCGAGATATATTATTGACCTCGTTTCTGCGGCCTAACAACAACAACAACAACAAAAAAAACAACTTCTGTTGCAAAGTTAAAGATCTGAGTGCTGCAGTGAATTCAGAACTTGTAGCTGTTTATCGAGGAAACTGCTGGTCATGCCCACGCATAATCTGACTGCTTTGCAACACTCACAATCTGCAGAGGATAACAATCACTGCAGGTTTGGTTGCACTTAAAGACACCGACGGATTAATTCATAGAAACTAAAGCTTGCTCTCTTATGCAGACGCCAATCTATAAAAAGAAACTTTCATGGGGAGTTTCATCGCTGTAAGAGGTTGGGGATGGATTCCTGTAAGGTGCATTTTGTGAATACCAGTATAGTCCTGTCTGTGCTGTGGTATTAACCCAGAGTCCTGGTGCAAATGGCGAGGACAGAGCCCCTGGAATAGTTGGAAAAGTCAGACTCAATCAGATGTGTAACCACACTCAAAAACAGCCAGGGTTTCTATTTATAGCTAATATCCCTGAAAACTCTTTAAAAAAAAATTTACAAATTGATGAATAATTTTAAAAATGATAACCTATTTTGAATTGAATGTCTTTAACACTCGTGTCACACATTAGAATAAGTCTCACTGCAATGTAGGTAAACTAAAAAAGTTAGCAAAGGGTTGAGTTTGTAGAGCTGTGAAATGTTATAAAGTAGAAACAAGAGATAATCAATCAGTCATTTATTTCTGTGACGCTTTACACAACCACAGAGTTGGTGACCAAAGCACTTTCCAAAGTCAGTATAAAGAATGACAGTAGTTTAAGACTTTTTAAAATAAATGATAGAGAACAAACAATGTAGAGAACGCTGATGTTGTGCTCCATCAGTAAAGTTAAAAGAAAAATTAAGAACTTTTGAAGCAGCGTTCGTGTAAAAAGGTTCTCAGTAGATAACATCTTACTTGCTTTGGGTAACTCTCTGGTTGTCACTTATTTTGTAAAAGTAACCTTAAGGTTACAGCTAACGCCTAGCACACTAATAGCTAGCCTACTCCCAAAGGCTAAAGCTAAAATCTGACCTCATTTTGACAAATGTGTAATTAAAGCAAACTTTTCCTGTCTTAAAAAAACAACAACATTCTGGTCTCAAATATATCTTACCAGTTTATGGAAATGCTATTCAATCATTGTTGTGTTTGTATTAGATGATTTGTTAGTTGGATAGCAAATGAAAGTTGTGTCCGCCACATGCCGAGAATAGAATATGTAAAGCGTTTTAGGTCAGAAAAAATTTGGTAGTAAAGTCAAACTTTGCAATTTTGATCATTTTAAAAACATTATTTTTAGCATTGAAGAACAACTAACATGCATTTATACAAAATGAAGACACTTTCAGAGATAAGTACTAAAAGTAAGACGTTAATCTGAGTAGAACTGTCTGTTAAAGTTCTTACGCAAAGTTCCTCTTTAGATTTTTCATTTGCTTCATAAAGTGATTCATACCAGTAAATCATAATGTACACCTCACTGAATTAAATGTTTTCCCCCATAATTGTACCATAAGTTTTTAAGCTTCGTTCTATTAAAATGTTTGGGAAGAAAACTCGCAGAAAAACTCTTTAACAGGGTTTCATCAGTCTGGTATTCCAACCAGCTGTTTTCAGTTTAAGCTCTGCAGGCAGCAGGAGAGGAAGAGGGAGAAAGGAGAAGGCAGGAGGAGAGATTGTCGATGAGATGTGGTGGTGGGAGCATAAACTAGGGCAGATACGGGTGCTGCTATTCGTTCCCCCTTCTATTCCAAGGTGGGCCTGCTTCCAGAGCTTGAGGCATTCACTTATCAGAGGGATTTCTGTCTCCCACAGAGCACAGTTTCTCCTCTGTAGACCACAATGCCTCGCCGTCACCCTTACAGTAAGAGCCCAATCAAGAGACGGCAGCAGGATATCAGATCGTGCCCATGTAGCATCAGCAGTCCTCCAAGATTTACATCAGGCTCCTCTTCAGGTCACGCATGGGGCAAGCGGTCTGCTAAAGGCCATGTAGAACAGTCTGAGTCGTGTCAGGGAGGCTGCAGTGGCCATACTAAATTAAGAAGTGGATGGATATCTGTCCAGGATGAGGTTAGCTGACAGCGAGCAGGGCAGCTGTTCTTCTTGTTGAAGTTGTAAATCAGCTTTGTTACTTTCCTCTCAATTTGATCTTGTAATGGAACAACATTTTTGAGGCCCCCCATCCCTTTACAGGACAGGCCTGTCATGACAATTAGACCTCCACTTGTAAAATAGATTTAAAAAAAAAAAAAAAACATTTTCTTTAATGCTTAAATTGTGCCAGCGTTTGGTTAAGCAGGTTTTAAATATTTTTACGTGTTCAGTTGCCGGATTTGTTTTTCTATTCTTTTTTTGTTTTAGCTCCAAAACTACTAGAACTTCAAGTGGCGGATGAGACTCACTCACCATCTGCAATATCTATTCTCTGAGTCTAAAAACACATGCAGTGCATGTAACAGATCTTATGTCTGACTGCATAAATCTTGAAGGCAGCCAGGGGGAATTTTCCATGTTTAATACATTCATATAAGTAGGACACATGTTACTCTGTGCTTACTTTGATGTTGAAGTTGGTGTTGAATATAACAGAAAAGTACAAGTTGAAGAAAGATGAGCTTAAAAGATTTATCAACTATACCACATAACTGATTTGTTATAAATAATTCAGGTACTCTGAATGTGTCCTCTTGGCTAACACAATTAATATTTTGTCACGAACTTCATCAGTTGAGATTTAACAATACACTTTGCTTACAATACCATGCGAAGACAACAAATGATTTTATCAATGTTTTCTGGCTTCTTAATTCTAGGGTTGCCCCAAGGCCAAAAAGGACGTGAAAATGCAAGGCTTTCAAAGTTTAAAAGGATGAAATGGATATTTAATAAACCTTAAGCTGTGTTTTTAACAATATGTCAACTGAAGAACAATCTTATTCAGGTTTGACCATATACATTATTTTAGATTATTAATTCGAGATTAAGCTGCACAAAGGATTGAATTGCATTAATCACCACAGTATCAATGCATTTTTGCAAAAAAATATAACTGGATACAAATTTATTTGGTTCCTATATCTTAGGTTTCTTGATACCATACTCTACAGAGCTAGGGTGGATTTTCTTATTTGCGTCCTCTCTACCCTTGTTGCTCACAGATTATGTGATGCAAAAGATCTTGAAAAGTGTTAGGATCATTGTGCTAATTAAAATAAAAGAGAGAAAAATAAAGAAAACATTTTAGGCAGTTTAAATTAATTTTGTAATATTCAACAATATTGCCACCGCAATGTTGTGGAGTCGTACTAGAGATCAAATGTTTACCGGATTACATATAGCTTAGCGCCGATTACTCTAAAGGCTATGCTAGCTTGTCATCAGTGGCTAATGATTAGCCAGCCATCGTAGCCTCGCAACCTTTTTGTTCCTCGTATCATATAGAAATTCTTCTGCAAGCTGGAAATGAGCAGAAGAAGTCCAGACTAATATAAACTGGCATTAGAAATCGGATAGGAAGATATGGAGGAGATGACGGCATGAGCGTCATCAGCAGTTAGCTAGTCGAGTAATCGTCTGTCCCCTGCTCAACAAGTCATTCAAATAATATTACAAAGTACCAGAACTTTCTCAAAACTTGTTTGAGATAGGTTTTAACCAAACACGAAAAGAATTATTTACTGAAATATTTGCATGTGTAAAAAAAAAAATTGTGTTTTTACTTCTGTTGGATTATTGGTAAGCTCAAAAAACTGCATGGAAGTATTTGATTAATGTGTTATTGTAACAAAAATGCCCAGAGATCTTAGTTTTTTGAAACACACATGCCGTTTTCCCATGAAATCAGGCCTAATAATGGTGAAAGAATTCACCTTCTGGTGCCTCTTCCTCTGTCCGGTTAGCCTTATAAACCAATTGTATGAGTTAAGGAGTCACAATGTTCTGCAGACCATCAAATTCGATTAAAGCCGAGCAAAGGCGTGAGTCATCTAAAATGTGTAGGCTCCTTATTTCGGAACCAACTTGTGGATCCTGTTAGAAAAAGCAGCCGAAGCAGCGGAAGCCTGTGACGGACCGAGGTTTTTCTTTCGGATATTGTGTTTTTCCTGACCTTATTTGCTCAATTTGAAATTATGAGGTAATGTTCTTGATTAGTAATGAGTAATGGTAGTGATTGAGGGCCTTGTGCTCGGCAGACATAAGACAGTCTTCAGTGATAGCGGGATTCCCCTGGTGCCTGCCCCCCCCAGATAATCAGCATGATTAGGTTTCTTTGTTCTGAGATGTTATCATGTGATGCTCTCAGGTTGAGCTTTTCAGGATACACTCTTGAGGTGAATTTTGTGTCAGATATTCGAAGTGTTGCACCTTTACAGGTACTATCTTGCCCGTAAAGGTATGGAAATCTGCGGATTTACTTTCTTAAAATGTAGAAAAGCTACATTAAGGGGGAAAAAAGATCTAATTAAGGCTGTACGGCATGGAGAAGGCCGAGGAGTCCTTTTTGTTTGGTTTGTGCCTGGTCTGGAGGGGCTGGCTATTGGAAATCCCTGAAGCAGGCTTTAGGGGCAGGTCTGATTCTCGTGTGAAATGGGCAGGCTCTATAGCTCTCGGCTGACTTGACTGGGGCTGTATGGGTGTGTTGGCAGGGGGAGCGCCGGTCATGAATAGGGTCTTTGACTACCTCAGACTTGCCCTGAAAGGCAGGACAAAGACCCTAGGGCAACGGCTTAGAGCCTCACAGCTGAGCTACAGAATGCTTGGCCCAGTCTTCCTCCCTCCTTGCCCGATTTAAATACTACAGTGGCTTTCAGCATTCTAGTGACGGAGGCTCGCATTCACCGCCAATCGACCACCGTTTCTCTGTTATTGTTTACAGTGAACTAATCCCGCTCCTTTACGTAACCCCATTGTACAAAACCCATCAGTGGGGCTGGTCAATATGCATCAGCGAGTCTCTTAAACCACTCTGGAGACAGGCTCATGTTGTTCATATTAAGCAGAAGTTATTTTGCAGTAGATGAGCTCTTGGCACTTCTCTCAGAGTTGTTAATAATGGAGAACCTTTGTCCAGCTGAGGTGTTGGCAAGTGAAGGAGATGAAGCTCAACACACACCTCTCAACCGCTTGATTACTTTTTACGGATCCGTCAGCTTTCGAAATTTGTAAGACGTGGAAAATAAATAGCCATAAATCTTTTCTGCTCAGTTAATGGGGTTACTTGAGTCCTGTCCAGACACTCTCTCCCCACAGAGTTTCTAGTTTCAGATGTCACTCAGAGCTTTGTTTCACCCCCTCCCTCCCTTTTCCCGGGTGAAGGGTCGGAGGCCAAGGTTCAGGGCCAGTTGGCTGAGTGGCCACAAAGGCTAAGGCTTCCCCTCTGCACATCCGATCCCTCCGTCCACACCGGCCAGCAGCCACAATGAGGGGATCAGCTTGCAACATTTGTCTTTTCTTATTATAACCGAAAACTTTCCTGGATTTATGTCAAGAGTGTAATTTTAAGGGCAAAGTTCAGATTTTCACAGTAAAACCATAAAACCGGTTTGGAAGTTTAATTGATTCCAAGCTGAAACGTCTAATTGTTTTCTTCCTCGCTCTCCTACTAAGGCTCTACATCTTTTCATTTGTATTATCTGCATAATTTGAGACCTCGTATCAAATGTCATGTCCTCTGCTAAAATCAAACAAACACAAAAATGGCAGAACACCTAAAACCTTTAACCCCCCGCCCTCCTCCACCCCCCAAAAAATCCCAACTTCTCTCCCCGCCCCGCAGCCACCACCCAAACATGTCCTCCAGCCAGGTTTATTATGCCGTTTCACGCAGACCAAAATTGCAGCTGCATGGAGAACAATCTGGAGCACATTAGCTCAGGCGCTGTGATTTATAAATTGTTTCTCAGGCCATAAATCCCTGCTGTAATTGTGCACAAGCACCCCTCTCTCTCTCCCTCTCTTTCTCCAGTCACTAACCCCCCGGCCCCCCACCACCACCACCGTGCTCTGTCTCTCCTCCTCTCTGAGCAGCTTACAGTCCTTGGGTTAACATTTAATTGTTTGCAGAAGTGTGTGCAGTTTGGAGCGAGCAGAAGTTTGTTGCTTTGTGGGGGTACAACCTGAGATTGCAGCAGCAGTTTCTTCTTCTTATTATTTTTTTTATGCTAAGTTAAACGCTAACTTTTGAACGGTGTCCTAAAACTATTTTTCTGCCACATGGTGTGAGTAAAGTTTTGCAAAATAGGATGGGAGCGTAATGTCTTCAGCTCCGTGTTCCTGTGGTTCGTGCTCGGCATTCCTGAATACTGTGTAATTGAGAGGGGCCTCTCCTCAACTCTGTCCCTGGGAATCTGATATTTACAGCAGCCCCTGATTGTAATCACCTCACCGTTCTCATTAGATTGTATTGAGAATGAAAGATAGCAGCAGCTGTATGCATTCTTATGTTCACCCTTGAGGTCCCAGCGGCCTGGTGAATGTCATGGAGACTTTTTCCTTCTTTCTTAGGTAATTCCAAATAAATCAAAACGAGGTCTTTAAAACACGTTTCATCTATCAGATTGTGCAGAACAATATGATTTCGATCAAGTTTTCGCATCTTGCTTTTGTTTCTAAACGACTGTTTTGCTTTCTGAAGCCCTGAAAAGCTCCGAGCTATCCTCATCCCAACTTGGCCTCTCAGCCTCAAGACCTTTGTTTTGACGGAAAGTTTTATTCCTTACAGAATTTCAGACACTTACAGGGGAGCCCTGCATGTGAACATGCAATGAATTTATAGCCGAGTGCATCACCAGGTCGTGATTTAGAAGTGAGTATCTGAGAGTTGTGTGTGTGCATGTCTGCAGCTTAAGGAAAATGAAGCCTGTAGACTGTGAGGAAATGACTTTTATGAAGGTTTCAGGTAAAAAAAAAAAAAAAGAAAGAAAAGAAAAGAAAAATGTGCTGGCTACCTTCCAGACCTCCCTGCAGTGGGCTGACAATACGCATAACTAATCCTGGGGAATGTCATGGTGATTTTGTGCTGTGTCACACATTGTGGAAGGCTTAAAGCGCTTTAAAAAATATGTTCTAATCACATGCAAACTGGGAATTTGTTTTATTCCTAAACTTTTAAATAAACAATTTTGTGGCTAGTGTTGTCTTCAGCTAATCCAGGAATGGCCCACCTTTCGCTAAGTTTTGTTTTGCCGTTATGTCGTGAACACTTGAAAGTCTCTCGACCTACTTGTCTATTATGCATGTTGGTTCTGCAGATGCACCAATCAGAACTGTATCGTTTTGAGCTGCCAACACTGGAGGTAGTTTCAAATGTCTATTTCTAACCTTTTTCCTGTTAGCGATCACAAATAATTCACAGGACGAGGCGACGTCTCACTGGGTGTGAGGGGGATCAGATGTAAAACAAGATTACTTTCGAAGATAAATTACACAGTAATTTCAGGGTTCACATTTTAAGATGCCTTTAGCGTCTTCCATTATGTCTAATATGACTAGCAGCAGTGTGCTCCATGTTCATGTTCTAGAAAATGTAGATATTTCCCTAATTCTGGGATTGCCAAACGGCGTTGTACGTTTGCTGTACTTTGTTGGACCTTCCTGTTATTTGCTCAAAGTATTGCTCTCTCTCACTCTTTCTCAGCCTAAATGAATTACAGACATGTTTGGATTTCTCTAGAAGATCTGAGATAGCGGCACCTTTTAGAGCACCGTTTAAATCTTTTTTTGTCCTTCCATTTATACTAAAAATTGTTAATCATTAGTCTATTTTTTTCTTTTTTCTGACCTGGGAAAGCATTCTTTTGGTGCATTCAATGATTGAAGAACTATCACATTTGTGAGTTTCCAGCCTTGTAAAGTTTTTGATGCATCTCCAGTCATAATCTAAAACCTAAAGACCTGATTTTTTTTAAAAATATAGAAGTAAATGTGCGTATAAAGTACTATTTCTTATGTTTCCTAACTCTTGGTCACCTTTAAGAGCCAATCAAAGTGAAAATAAAAAGAAGTCTGGAATTTCCAGCTGTTTTTCGCTTCCGGTCTACTATTTCTGTCGATCTCTCTAGGTGCCTGTGTGACAGGGCCGACCAATGAACCTACCATACCTGTGGCAGTTCTGTGTGTGTGTTTGCATAGAGCAGAGGTGGAGGAGATGGAGGGTGGAGGAAATGAGGTTAGCAATGGGGTGATAGCAATGTCAGGTTGTAAAAACTGAGATGAGGCAGGGCCCAGGAGTCTGAGGGGCCTGGAGATTTGTGCCTTTGCACTCAGAGAGCAAACACAGGAGGCATCTGCAGGCAGCTGTGTGTGTGTTGGGGGGGGGGTGCTGCTGCTGTTGCTGCTGCTGCTTGGGACGGGGGGTTGAGGGCAGCGGAGCTGGGTGGTGTTGCAGAGAGAGAGACAGAGGGGAGGGCAGGGGTGGAGGAGGTGGTGGTGGGGGAGATTGGACTTGCAGAGTGAACACAATCAGCCCTCTGTTTTCATAAGACTTGTGGTATGTGAGAGCAGAAACAAATGTGTTTAATTTAGGCTCCTTTTTTTTCCTTTCTTTTTTTTTTTTTTTTACTTGCCTTCTCTGCTACACCCACTTATGCCCGCCTCAGTTTTTCAAAACTGACTTCTCTCCTCGAAGTTGCTTCATTACCTCTCCTGCCTTTTAGGAGCTTCTATATATATATATA
>CAEGAD010009936.1:0-13533 GCA_903067055.1 Poeciliopsis paucimaculata
GTAACCTGCTCCCAGTGTCAGAATCTCACTGAGGAAGCAACTGCATCAGGTTTTCTATCACTTTATTATTTCTGCTATAACTGATGTATATTCACATGTAAAATAAGTCAATAGAGTTTAATTTACAATTTTTATGTCTTCGTCTCATGAGGTTGATCTCAGCCGGCTGGTGAGAGAAAAAGTAGATCTTTGTCTCAAAAAGTATGAGCACCCCTGCTGTAAAGTATTTATGGCATGGTCTCAGTCTCAAACTTCTAGCAATTTCGGGGTTCAAATAGCACTGAATTATTGCACTGGAATGATCGGTCAAGTTTTGGATCTATTTCAATCTTAGTATAAAGAAATTAATCCTTGATATTAAAATCTTATAGTTTCTGTATATTTCTTTCCCTGTTTCTTTGACAAAACAAACCTTTCAGACAGGTGTCTAAGTGGTAAAAGGTATTTACATAGCACTTCAAGGACTACAAAGCATTTCACACACACACTGATGCTACTGGATAGCAGCCACAGTTTGAAATAAGTCTAGAGCAATTACTAATAAAACACTTAGCTGAATCTAAGTAAATCTGTTGGGTCACACGTTGACACTCGGACAATAATTCTGAGGGCCATGCCTTATGACTTGCTACTATAACCTGTCATGTAGACTTCGAGGTAAATGGGTAACAAAAGACACACTCAGGTTGTTTTGGCATTTTACTACATCTCAGTGTGTGTGACCATGAGAGTAATACCTCCAGGTTTCAAAAACGTAATGGACCCAGTTCCACTCTTGCCATCGTAATCCATATTCTCCACTTCTCCTCCTCCCCTGGATGGTCTGGAAAAGCTGATCTCCAGACGGTCCTCCGGCATGGAAGTGGGTATGTTGTATACTTTCAGCTCTTTTCTGGACACATCCACATGGACCTCAACAGATAAAAAAAAGGTATTGCACAAAACAGTTATTTCATAATGCAAAGTTTGAGTGGTAATGACAATATTTACACTATGTTCACACTTTATATATTCTATGTAGTCAGACTTCAGTGTATTATGCGACCCTCAAAGACGTTAAGTGTTGGTTCAGAATAAGCAAAGTAAAATGAGTGAAATTTCACAAAAAGGGAAGAAGCAAGGGCAAAAATTCAGTGCGTGTGAATGATTCAATCCTGATTATATTCAACACCATCTATAATATCAGTGCACACCTTTGTCCATCTAACCATCTGTCTAACAGCCCTTCCACTCAGTGTCTAAATGCCGGTTGTCAGTTTTTCGAAAAAGTGCAGCTGAACCAGAAGCATCTGAATTGAGACTACATAAGTAATCGCTCGAGTGACCTCTAGATTCAACAATTACACAAGGAAGGAATGAGTTAGATTTGTATTGGACAGCTGTGAGCAAATATATCACTAAAATGTCTCCTTCAGGAAGTATTTGATTTTTCCTTTGTTGTGTTCTGACATATTAATGCATTATTTGTCCCAGCCTGTTTAAATGAAGTTTCTCAGTCAATATTTGTGTGAGTCCTTCACAGCTAGACAGAAATTCCCTGTGATTCAGCAACAGTCACACATTACACTTACATACCGGTCTAAACCAATCAGAGATTGTGAAGGGCAGGAGCAATCCCATCTGATTGACAATGATGCCCTCACCCTCTCAAAAATTTTTAAAAAGTGGTGGAGTGATCAGTGATGGTCACTCAAGATTAATAAAAAAATAATTGGAATTTGTTGGTATTTTCATGATTTTAAAAAGAAACATTTGTTCTTCATGACTGTTTAAAATCACTCAACAAATATGCAAAAATTTGGAAAACCTGGATTTTATTATATACCTCAAACTTCACAGATGTTTCCAAGGTGAGTCCTTTTGGTTTCACATTCAAGGTGGTGTCTTCACAGGACACACGGCAACCAGGGAGCTTCAGGATTTTTTGAGCCACTAGAGGATTGACAACATGACAGAAAGATAAATCTTATGAAGAGCCAATGATATGCCAGTCTGAGACACTCTTAAATGAAACTCAGCAACTAATTATATGTGCAAAATGTCCTGCAGATCCACATATGTGTCCAGGAAAGACTGAAGGTGCAGTAATTTAGTTTTCCACAAGTTTATTGGAATTACTACTGTGAAGAGAAAGAACCTTGTGATTTTTTTTGTCTTTTGCAAGATAAACATCTCTGAAGCAGAGGAACACAAACAGACCAAAGATAAATGAATGGATCAAACTATTGAGCAACAACATAGCAATGGAAAAACTAACTTGTATAGCGAAAGGGAAGCTTGACTTTAAAGATATTTGGTTACCCTTTCTACATCTTGTCAAACACTGTAACATGTAAACTTTTTTTGTACAGAGTGAACCCTGGGGTTTTTTGTGGGGTGGGTCGTGGGATCGCACTGTATGTTTTTAATTTTTATTTATTTGTTTATGTTTTTTGTATAAAAGAAAATTCAGATAAAAATATTTGGGGGAAAACAATTCTATGAACACAGAGACACGCAGGGGTTTAGTAGAATGCTCTGAAATTCTAGTTTAACCACCAAAAACAGGAAGTCAGTCAATTGTACAATTTGCAAGGAATGACACCATAAAACTAGATAATGCGTTCATGGCCTACCCAGTACATATTAAGCGTGTGCACTCCCACATGTTCACAACCCACGTTTGTATCAGAGGAATTAATATTGGGCCAATTCTAGACGTAGTTACTAAGGCTTCACTGATCCCACATTGTGCCACCTTGTCCGTTGCAACAATGTTCATTAGAATGATGAATGAGACTGTTCAAGCCATAATTAGGTTTCTGACTCCTCTGGGGTGAGCAGACAGCCAATGTAGGGCATGGCCGTTCGCCTGCTCCCAGCAGCGTAGGGAACCCTATTGTTTTTACTCTATTTTTCTATTCTTTCTTTTTTATTATTATTATTTATCTATTATAGGGACAAAGCATATTAGTAGCATTTCTGTACATAAGGTCGATTTTTCACCTTATGTAGTTATATGAACCCAATAACAAATACAGTACACTTAATACAATAGATTATGAAGCTGAAATGCACATTACTACCTTTGTTCTGTTTCAGTGGCAGTACGTAAAATCAAATAGAACTTGCTGACATATTGTTTGTCAGCAAGTTCTATGCTGTAGAACAGTATAGAACTGTAGGCTGACATACTATATAACTGTATAATATATTTGTGAACATATTTGGTTCATCTCTGAACCAAATATGTGAAATTAGTAACAGTACAAAATTATAAAGTTTGTAGTCAAATCACTTTTAACTTATTGCCTTAACCCTGATCTATAACTGTGTCATTTCAATATGGTTCAGTAAGCATTGAGCCAGTCTGGCCCATGGCCAGCAGGAAACTTGCTTCCCTGGTACTTGGTCAGCACAAGAAATTCAGGAGGTGTTGGATGAGTATCATCATATGGAAAAAGGACTGCGGTCTGCTCAGGTGGGAAGCGGAATCAGTGTGAACCGGGGAGAGGTAGACCGCACAGCGCCCACATCCGTTCATAAGCAGGAACTGTAACAATGTGTAGCCCCAGACAATTTCACTATAGACAGGCTGATTAGCATGTGGGAGAAAGTACTACTTCAAGACTTCAATGCAACTTCCAGTCCAGCAGAAGGCAACCTGCTAAAAGCCGGTTGCCGACTATTAAAGGACTGAACGACATACCATGTTCTGTGTGTAATGATAATTCTCACACTGCACGTACGCACTGCCGCCAGAATAATCTGTGCTTCTTCTGTCATCTACCTGGCCATTCAAGTTGAAACTGCCGTCAAAGAGAGCAGCTGCCTTCCCACAACCAGCAGAAAAACTGAAAGATCTGCGTGGAGGGGAGGATAGTGCAGATCGTCTCAGTGACACTCCCACCTTGGATTCTTCTGATGACTGTGAGACACTGTACATTAATTAGAGCAGCAAAGTTCCACCACAAAAAAACACTGATTGTGCAAGCCCCTCAGAGACTTTCTAAGACTGACAGTTTGTTCTACACAGATGTGACTGTTGGAAGCAAACACTCTCTCAAAGCCTTGGTTGATAGTGGATCAATGTCATGCACCATAAGTGAGGAGACTGAAGCAAAATTATCAAGCTGTCTCACAAACCAGGATAAGAAACCAGCTGCTGATTTTGTTATTGTCGTATGTGGAGGTCATGTCATCACACCCTCTGCATTGTATGAACTCACTCTAACAGTTTTTGGCTTTAATGTCATAATCCTTGTTTTAGTGGTTCTGGGCCAAACTGATGAGATGATATTGGGTAGTAATGCTATCAAATGGCTGATTTCACAAATGAAAGTCTCTTTTGATGAGACAACTGACTGTTCCTCTCATAGAAGCATTCACAAAGACAATTTGCCTTGTTTAATGTCTCTGCTGTCAGACTCGATGTCCTGTGACCCAGGCATGAAACCCATTAAGGTGGGCACAGCCAAACTCAAAAGGTCTGTTACTCTCCAGCCCCTGACTGAACATTTAGTTTGGGCCAAACTACCTACATCTGATGTTTCTTTAGTTGGATGTTCAGTCATCATTGAACCAACCCAGTCCAAGTGCAGACCCAGACAAATTCTAGTGGGGAGAGTTGTGGCGTCATTGTATGGTGACGGGTGTGTTCCTGTCAAGATTGTAAATCCAACTGAAAAATCTCTCACTCGGCAAAGAAATGCAAAGGTAGCTGATGTGTACACTTGTGTTTCTGTACATGCCTTCACCAAACCTGAGTGCATCCATTCCAATACACAGTACACAAAAGACCCTGTAAAGACATCAGTAACTGACGAGGAGATGTCTCATAATCTGAGTGACATTGGACTCCAGGACTTGGACATCTCATCTTGTGAAGTCTCCCTTGAATGGAAAAATAAGTTATTGCAAATCATTCAGCAGTATGAATACATCTTTTCTCGACATAAAATGGACTGTGGAGATGCTACAGATTTTGTGCACAGAATACATCTTGTTGATGGCAAGCCCCTTAGACTACCATACGTGTTCCACCCTGCCATTATGAAAAACTGCGCACTGCTCTGAATGAAATGGAGGAGTTAGGAATTATTTGTAAATCACAAAGCAAATACTCCTCTCCCCTGATTCTGGTTGCTAAGTCTAATGGAGATCTCCGCATCTGCAATGATTTCAGATGGCTGAATGTGCAAACCGTTAAAGATGCGCATCCATTGCCTCATCAAACAGATGCCCTCGCTGCACTTGGTGTATTCTTTTCCACCATGGACTTGACTTCAGGGTTCTATAATGTGAGGCTGCATGAGGATGACAAAAGATTTACTGCCTTTTCGTCTCCCTTTGGCCTGCATGAGTACAATAGGATGCCACAAGGCTTGACCAACTGTCCCGCAACTTTCATGAGGATGATGATGGCTATTTTTGGAGACCAAAATTTCACTAGCTTGCTATGTTATTTGGATGACCTGATGGTCTTTGCCCCATCTGAACAGGTTGCGATTGATCGGCTCCAGATGGTTTTCTCTCGTCTGGCCGCAAATAACTTAAAACTGTCTCCAAAAAAGTGTCACTTCCTTCGTAGGTCAGTGAAAATTTTGGGTCATGTGATAAGTGAGGATGGTGTAAGCACTGATCCTTGTAAAGTTCAGGCCATCAGTGAGGTACAGGAAACTGATCTTATGGAGTCTGATGGTGAGACACCATGTGCCAGGAAAATTCGTTCCTTTCTTGGGATGGTCCTTTATTATCATCACTTTATTGGGAAAAGCTCTGTCAAAGCTAAACCACTCTTTAGCCTTGTGGCTGAGCCTAGGGCAACAAACAAAGAAGGGCGCGGCAACAAACCCAAATTCAAAAAGGATCAGGTTAAACTGTCCCCATCTGACTGGACTGATGAGTGCAAGGAAGCATATAAAACTTTGAAAAATGATTTAAAAAGTAGCGTTACCTTGGCTCATCCGGATTTTAATGCTCCATTCATCCTTGCGGTTGATGCCTCTTTTGATGGCATTGGAGATGTTTTGTCACAGCTTCCCCCGGGTGGAAAGGTGGCTAGACCAATGGCTTCTGCCAGTAGGACTCTCTCATGCTCACAGCTAAACTATCCAGCACATCGCCTGGAGTTCCTTGCTCTTAAATGGGCAATATGCGACAAGTTTAGCCACTGGCTAAAAGGGCGTCATTTCACAGTCTGGACGGACAACAACCATTAACATACATACTAACAAAGCCAAGGCTAAATGCGTGTGAACAACGGTGGGTATCCAGACTCACTGCCTATAATTTCAGTCTGAACTATGTTCCTGGTAGCAAAAATGTTGTCGCTGATGCCTTGAGTAGAGAACCATTTGTTCAGTCATGCATGAGCCATCGCATTGTAACTGAACCATATACCGCACTACTTAACCAGGTGAGTGGTATGTTGGACAAAACGGTCCAAGATGCATTTCGTTTTACGACCAACTGTCAGCTGGTTGTGGAGTGCACAGATGACAATGCCGAGGTGCCCTCACCGACTCCCCAGACATTAGTAACATCACAAGATGTGTCAGCTGTTCTTGAAGCACATGAGTCTGGAGGTTTCAGTCAGATGAATGCCACTGATCCAGCTGTCTTGCAACTCAGTGACATTGATCAATCTGCCTTGATGCCAAAGGGTGAACTTGCTAATTTGCAAGGTCAGGATAGTGTGTTGGGCAGACTTTTCTATTATATGCAGCGTCACAGGAGACCCACCAGACGTGAACGAGCAAGTGAGTCACCTGGTGTTTTAAACCTGCTGAGACATTGACCTAAGCTTGTCATTAAAGATGGCCTGATGTACAGAGGTAAGGAACACAAACAAATGAATATGACAACTCAACAGTTTATAGTCCCTGACTCTTTAAAAGCCAAAGTCCTCCAAGGAGTGCATGACTCAGCCGGTCATCAGGGCCAGGCCCGCACGCCATCTCTCCCCAGCAGATTCTTTTGGATTGGAATGGAACGTGACATCATTAACCATGTGAAGTGTTGTTTTCGATGTGTAGTTGGTAAAACTCCAGAACATAAAGACAGAGCTCCCCTTGTGAGCCGATTGAACTGGTCTGTATTGATTGGACAGCTGAGCTCTCAGATAAGCGTTGTGTGGATGTTCTAGTGGTAACAGACCACTTTTCCAAGATGGCACATGCGTTTCCATGCAAAAATCAGTCAGCCAAAAAAGTTGCTCGTCGTCTGTGGGATGACTTCTTTTGCATATGTGGCTTTCCTAAATGCATTCATTCAGATCAAGGAGCAAATTTCGAAAGTCTTCTCATCAAAGAATTTCTGGAAATGGCTGGCATACAAAAATCTCACACCACGCCGTACAACCGGATGGGGAATGGCATTGTTGAACATTACAATAAAACCTTAGGAAACATGATACGAGCACTTCCTCCCCAATCTAAGGCGAGATGGCCTCAGATGCTCAGAATGCTAACATTCTGTTACAATTGTACTGAGCATGAAACAACTGGGTTTGCACCGTTTTACCTCATGTTCGGCAGGATCCCCCGTCTACCCATTGATGTGGTTTTCCAGCATGCTCTGTCAAATGGCCCTGTTGTAGACTATTATGAGTTTGTCTCCCGCCTCAAACATGACCTCTCTGTGGCTGCTCACATTGCTCAACAAAACAGTTCATCAGAGCAAGTCCACCAAGCAATGTACTACAACCGCAAAGCTAAAGGTTCTCCTCTTGATGTGGGTGACAGAGTTTTGGTTGCTAATCGTGGTGAGCGAGGGAAGAGGAAAATTGCAGACAAATGGCAATAAACAGTGTATGAAGTTGTGTCTGTGAAACCTGATATAAATGTGTATTGCATCAGGGACCCTGTCACATCAAGGACAAAAGTTCTCCACAGAAATCTTCTCCTTCCTGTCAACTTTCTCACTGCTACTGCCATTTCTGATGATTCCCCTTGCCCTTCCACAGCAGGAAGTGGACCCTCTGACCCTGTTGTGCCTGATGAAGTACAGGACAATGAAACTAAAACTGTGAACTGGCTTTTGCAGATGGACAACAATAGTTGTCTGGATGACGTAATCACCCTGACTGTAGTTCTGACATTCCAGTACGTGGTTCTTCAGTGGACATGGTGTTTCCTGTCTCAAGTGATGTGACCAAGGACTTGCCTGAATCTGATCTCCCTGAATTTGATGCACTGTCAAACTCTTCTGAACCAGTTTCCAACCTTACAACTGCAACTGAGCTTATTCGGCATGATCTTTCAGCCGACTATAGTGCCGACACGAAATTGGACTTACCTGTAACTGATGCTATTTGCACCTAGCCATCTCGGCAATGCACTTAGTCGGGTAGACCTGTTAAGCCTCCAGCCAGACTTATATGTGAAATGAAAGAACAGGTTGTGGATGGTTAAATGTCAACTGTGGACTCTGTATTTTAGCGCTGCGTTTACTTGTTTGATGCCGTTTGCTACTGTTTGATATTGTTTTAGCAGAATTTAAAGGGGGTGTATATGTAACATAGTTAAAATGGCTCAGGTTAAATCCTGCTAAAATGTGTTTCATAGTTGTCCTGTAATGAGTGGTTTTTGTCGCCCCCTATTGGTTGCCTATAAATAGGGGGAGAAACTGTAAATTCCACAGTCTGTTCAGTGCGCTACTGTGGTAAGTCATCAAATCCAGTTCTTTTCTGAACATTAATGGTAGTTGTGATCAAGGATGAACATGGAGTTTTATTACAGTACACAGAACTAGTGGACCAGTAGGGAGGCTCACTGTGCTGTTTGTGTTAACCACCCTTTCTGGTAATTATATTACATTGGGTGTCAGAAATGTATGTTGTCAGTTATGTTTGTCAGTTTTTTTCAGTTAAGTTTGTCAGTTTGCTGTATTTGCCAGTCTGTCAGTTTGTTTGTTCCCTATTTCTATGGCGACATGACTTGGCCAGCTTTGTTTTCTGTGAAACACTAAAGGTTGCTGTTGAACAGTTTAATGGTTAAATAGCAAAAATCACTATACGATCACCTGTTAGAAAAATGTTATACCTGATTGTAATGATTGTTTGTAGGACACAGTCTATTCAGCGATTTACTGTGTACACAGAACTAGTGGACCAGTGGGGAGGCTCACTGTGCTGTTTGTGTTAACCACTCATTACAGAAAATTTAACCAACTGGCCTCCGCAGTGTGCTGTGTATGGGGGAAGTTGTCACCTTGATGCTAAATTAAGGAACAACTGATGCCAGCTTGAGCTCCTGTCATTCATTGCTACACCAAAAGAAGCCACCAGATTCACATAGGTCACACACCACCGAAATAAATAAAATAAAATTTAAAATAAATAAATAAGAAAAAAAATGAAAAAAGGGGGAAAAGAGAGAAAGCTGGGTGCGCAGGGGGTTTACATTTCTACATTGACTCAACAAACTCCATAAATGGTTGCCATTTAGATAGAATTTGTTCAAGTCTCCAGTTTTTTAATATCTAATTTTCAACACTTTCAAAAATGACCTCATTTATCCACATTGTGCTGGATGGGGCTATCGTTGGTTTCCGGTTAAGGAGAAAGTGACGCCTTGCGATCACAGAGGTAAAAGCTATCACTTCCAACTCTCTTGCGGAGTATTGACTATATTGCTCCGGGAGACCAAAGATACCAGTATGAGCTGAAGTATCAATAGTTCTTGCAAGTACAACACACATGGTGTGAAAGTAATTTTGCCAGAAATTTGTGAGGGCTGAGCATATTAATATTGTTATGATTGGTTGACTTGGGGCGCGGGTGGATTTATTTACAAAAATGTCAGAAATGCTTCATCTGAACTCCAAACTTTAAAAATATTGTTTAAAAAAAAAAAAAAAAAAAAAAAAAGAAATCACACATTCATCCAATGAAGGACAATATCTTCATATGCCTCACTCTGTATTGTCACAAATTTGTGTTTAACACAAATATCTGTATCTTCCACAATTAAATTAATTAAATGGCTAACACTAGTGGAACCCATCAATCTTCGTCATTCTTCAAAGTTTTGCAAAACTCTGTGCTTCCTTGTAGGAATAACACCAAATCTGTCAGGATTTGAGTTTTCTGTGTGTTTATTTTGAGTTTCTGTATTTCTGAGTTCTCCCTGTTGTCCTGTCTCCGCCTTGATTGTTCATAGTTGATTCTCGTTCTGTGATTACCCGCTGTGTATTTAACCCTACCTGTGTTCCTGGTTCCTTGTCGGGTCCTCGTCTTTTCAGTGTTGTGTCGCACATCTGCCAATTTGTCTCAGTCCATTCGTGTACTCTGTTGCTACCTGCAATGAGCCCTGGTTTCCGCTCAGCAGTGCTGCCAGGGTTTGGACCGATTGGATTATTTTGTGTCTGTTTCATTATTAATTCACCATTTCACTCCTTACCTGGGTCTGCTGCGTTTACCTCACCACCTTCAGTCACCGCTTTTCATGACAAAATCAAACTTTGACACTAAGTGCTCTTAATGTTTAAAATTGTTTCCTTGATTTTTGTTTCAACAGAACAAGAAGAAACACATAATATACTATTGAACTGCAAAAGATTTGAGAAGAATCAAATGTGAAGCTACCAGGAACCCATTATCTTCCAGTGCTGTCGTATTCCAGAACTGCAGCCTACCTGGAGTTCCTAGAAGTACAAGATCTTCATAGCTCAGAGACATGCTCAAGCTAAGGAAGACTGAAACCCAAGCACAACTGAATACATACAAGTTGAAACATCCAGACTGGGCCAAGACATATCTGAAGATGTTTTTTTAAAGACTATATAAACTGACAAGAGTGACTCTAGACGTACCAGATAGATGGGTCTATGGCTGGATCAGTAATAGGCACAGGGCTCCACTACAAATCAGATGCCGACAAGGTGAAGGTGGGATACTGATATGAGCTGGTAAGATGAGCTGGTTTGAACCCTTCAGGTTGAAGATGGACTCAAAAATCAGCTCCCAAACCTACTGCCAGTTTTTGGAAGACAATTTCTTCAAGCAGTGGTAGAGGGATGGGTCTACATCTTTCAAGAAGAACATGATTGAGACAATGCTCCATTTCATGAATGAAAGTACTAGCAAGAAGAAGCCAGTAAAGGCTTTAAAGATGAAATAATAAAGTGTTCCCCGTTCTCACAAGACCTAAACCTCATTGAGAACTTGTGAGCCCTTCTTAAACACTAGATTTAGGTGAAGAAAAACAGTACACATTTCTAGACAGTATCCAAGAGACTATGGTGGCTGCTACACAAAGGGTTGATAGTAAACAGATCAAGAAACTGATACACTCCATGAATGAAAGGCTTAGAAGTGTTAATGAAAAGAAGAGTGGCTATTATATTGGCCACTGATTTATTTTTTAAATGTCAGAAATGTTTGTCAATTTTGAGTTGTATATTTATGATTCTCACCATCAACAAATGTGTCTGTATTATTGCTTTGAATTTTGTGAACCTGTAGATATTTGTTTGAATGGATGCTATGTAGTTAAGTTAAATTTTTATCTTTTTCATGTCAACCACATTACATAATGTATATGTACCACATATACAATACAAGAAAACAACAATGAAGTCTTGTTTACCTTTCTCCTCCTCAAAAGTGATGAGAGCCTGCCCTCCAAGTAGGAGCACTGCAGCTCTCTGGCTGATGGTAAACACTCCTCTGACTGAATGATTGATGTCTTCTCCCTCCCCATTCTCCTCTCTGATAAGAGACAGAAACTTCACTTCTGTCTCTGGAATCTTGGCACAGATCTAGACAATGAATATGGTTAGCCTTCATTTAAATTTATATGCCGTTACTGTCCCTGTGAATAATCAAGTATCTATTTAAATCAAACATTTTTAATCTAAACAACTTTTATTATCTGGGTGATTTTTTAGAACACTGCAATTCATATACTTTAGTAGAAAAGATCAACAAACAGGACAATTTATGGTTAAAAACCAGAAAAAATGACATTCTCACCTTGAATTTGTGCTTCAGCTTTGAAGCCTCGGTTCTCTTAGCCTCTAATTGAGCTTTACATCGCCTCAGTTTATCCAGTATATCTTGTTTGTGTTTAGAAAGCTTCTGGATTTCATCCTTTTAAAAAAAGTGATTAGATATATATCATAACTATCTCCTTCCCAATAACCTGTAAGTGTAAACAGAGTCAGACAAACCTTAACATTTCCCAAGTCTTGGTTGAATTCTTTCTGGCAAGACTCCTGCTTTTCAGCTTTAGCCATCATTTCTTGTTTGGCTTTCTCCTTGAATTCATCTTCCTCCAGTTTTTCCAAAATCATCCTGGCTTTCATGTCGTCAGCTTTCTCAACTTTAATCTTTACATATACATACACACACAGACACACACATGCATCAAAGAAAAGGAATACAATACTCTTTCTGATGTGTACATGGGACTTGTGGCAGAGATTTGCTTTTTCTTGTTCTGCTAAGTTAGCTTACTCTGATTAATAAACTTATTTAAAGAGCTTAAATTCTAGATGTAATTCCAAAAGCTGAGATGCTGCTTCTACAAGTGTGGAAGGTCAACAAATCCTGCAACTGTCGGCAAGTCCCTTCTTCTCTAGTCTGTCGCAGGCAGTGATGTCAGTAACGCGTTACAAAGTAAGGAGTAATCTAATGTGTTGCTATTTCAAATCCACTAGTCAGACTATTATCAAAACTACTACTACTTATAAAAATCACTTTGCGTTACTATTTTCTTTTGTAATTTAATTTTATGTCCTCTACGCGTATTGGGGAGTGACAACAGTGGAACACACAAATTACTAAAGTTTTTTTTGTACTGTTGTAACCATTAAACAATCTCCCCGTAGGTTCAACCTTTTAAGTAGAGACACATTGTTGATGTTACCATTATAAAATAACTTGCAATTAAGTATTGGCAAAGCTCAACGTAATTTTCACAGGTGGCAAAGCATTGTTTTTACCAGCTGCTGAAATTAACTAAAAAGTTACTTTTAATGCAACTTACTTACTTTCCAAATCAAGTAATCAGGAATCGAACTAAGTTATTTTTCAAGGAGTAATGAGTAATCCAATTAGTTACTTTTTCAAAGTAACCATGCCATCACTAGTCGCAGACTGATCATATTCCTGCAGTCTGCAGTCTCTCCTGAAAAGTTTAGCCAATGTATTTGGTCTAATTTATAAAAAGATCCAGCATGGCTATGCAACATAAAAATGTGATTTAGGTTCTGTTCTAGCTATAAACCTTCTGACAAAAGAGGTCACAGTCACACTAAGAGACTTTTATGATGCTCGAAGCTGCACTTTTACCAAAGAAAGCCATTCCCTCCTCCATCTGGCTGCTGTGCCATAAAAACAGATTATTAGATCACATTACCAAAACGTTTACCTTTTGAGCTGTTCCTCTAGTTCCACAAGGTAAGATTGCATCTCTAATTTTGTAATAGGAATGTGTGATATGGCACAAAATTTGGCCATTTAACACTGAGTATATATATATATATATATATATATATATATAAATATATATAAATATATATACAAAAAACAAATAAATAAAATACAAA
>CAEGAD010009937.1:0-102200 GCA_903067055.1 Poeciliopsis paucimaculata
GATATATAGATCTATATATAGATCTATATATAGACGTATATATATATCTATATAGATATATAGATATAGCACACACACATATATATATATATATATGTCTATAGATATATATATATATATAGATATAGATATATATATATATCTATAGACAGATATATATATATATATATAGATATATAAGTATGTGTGTGTGTGGGTGTGTGGGTGTAGGCGGTTGTGCGTGGGAGTGCACATGTGTGTGTATATAGACATTGGGTTCTATGGTCTGATCTGACCAGAACAGCGTCCCACATTTTGCCTATCACAATAAAGCACATTGAAGATTCTAGATGTCTCGTGACAAAATATGAAAGATTATAGGGACGCGTGCCAGTATTTTTGCAAGTCACTGTAAGTGCATCCCAGCTACTATAGACAATGGACAAAACCTGTCATATTATATCCTCTGTAACAGGATCAAGCGACAGCAGCATGGGTGAAACCTAATACAGTGTGTAGCTGTGAAAACATGCTTGGAGAATGATAAAGTCTCCAAATTGACCCATATGTCATTTCAGAGATCAAGTCAAGGTCATTTCATCCCAAAAGGCAGAAATAAAGTGCTTTATTACTCTTAATTAAGATGGCATTAATGACTTCCCCCGGGGTTTGGACATAAACATCCAGTTAGTGTTTTACAGAGTGCAATTATCCCAGTGGCGTGATTATCTCAAATCGTAGCCTCCACTGGCTTCCTTCAGCCAGTAATAGCTGGCCAGGAAGACATCAGCTTGTTTAGTTTAACTCTGCAGATCAGGCTTGAATGGAGGAGACGATAACAGAAGGCAAACAGAGAAGACTTTTACAGTAAATCCACTACACAGATTTTCTGATTGAACATTGAGGCAAAGAAGAAATGGCTGCAGGAAATAGGTCAATGCACATGGATTAATCAGTAATTGCAACACAAATTGTGTCAATCAGAACACAGAGATGTTCCTAGAAGATAAGCATAATATTTTGTGGGGCTTTTTGTAGAGGAATCAAAACATCTGGAGAGAGTTTGGTGAGGCTGCATTTAACTGTTGGCAATCATTTATTACAACATCAAGACCATATGTATTTATGGATCAGTTTAGTTGGTCATCATATCAAAGAGAAAACAAACACTGCATGACAATCCCCAGTTTTACTTCTCTTTTTAGGCTATGATTGATTTTGTAATCAATATGTCACAGTTCCATAACAGTCTGCTGTAAAGATTTTCACATGTTATCTGGCAGTGACAGGTGTATTTTCTGAATCAGTTTCAATAAACATATCACAACACTGATGCAGAAATCCATAGCAAGAGAATAAACTTCAGTGTCTCAGTACTTTGATTGGTACTTGTGTTGGGGCCCACTTAACCAAATTGGTTGACATGCTGGATGCATTTTCCAATAAAATAAAGCCAAACGTTGTCAGAGCATGCAAAGACTTAAAATATAGTTATTCTCAATGTGGTTATCATAACAGCCTGTGCAGGGTTTACTATGTGATTG
Organism: Poeciliopsis paucimaculata; assembly: GCA_903067055.1. Taxonomy (NCBI): domain Eukaryota; kingdom Metazoa; phylum Chordata; class Actinopteri; order Cyprinodontiformes; family Poeciliidae; genus Poeciliopsis; species Poeciliopsis paucimaculata. The sequence goes on from CAEGAD010009937.1 coordinate 1,524, forward strand.
AATTTTGATAGCATCCCCCTAAAGGCCCCTGGGCACAGACATATTGGGGTCAGTTCATGGACCAGCTTGTATACAGGTGGTGCTTCTAATGACGGAAAGGCTGACGGCGTTGTGTTGGACAGATATAAGGGAGATGCTGAAAGTTAATGAGAAAAGTGGAAGAATCTGTTTGGTTTCCACAACATACTACCCTTTGCAGGGGATGTCATAGCAGAGAACAACCTCCCCCCACCTCTGAAAAAAGGTCAAGTCATTAACCTTTTATTGATAACTCGCGTAGAGCTTCAGGCATTGGATATCAACAGCTCGCCAAATAGCAAAACACTTCACATAAACAGGCTTACTGCAGAGGTTAAATATCTGAGTGTTTGTGAAGTAGCTTTGTGGAAAATTATGACTTTTACTGCATCTTGTTTAAAAGCATATCAGGCATCCAAAATTTGTTTCATGCTGATAGTCATATTAATTAAAACACAACCCTCCTTGACTCATGCACAAGCTTGACTTTGCTCTGCAGGGAATCGATGCAAGTCATTATTATCTACTCAAACCTCACTGGCGCGATTAAAAGCATGAGGCTTCAGGGTGCTACAGCCACGTGAGGCAAGTTGTTTGGGGAACAAAAACACAAAGAATCTCAGGAAAAGAGAGATAATCTCTCTTGTTTCTTGGTCTCAGAACCCCAGAAGTCACAACTTTTTATTGTTCATCATCTTCAGCAAATAGTGCTTTGGGGAACCGCTGTTTCAATCTCATGTTTATTGCCGCTTCTACCAAACTTCAAGAATTTTTCCATGTATATCCTCATCTTCACATCAGTGTAGATCAGCTTTTATGCTTCTGTTGTAGAAAAGCATCCACACCACATAATGGAGCCATTTTTCACTTTGAATATACAGTGTTCAAAGTGATATGCTGCCACACATTTAACTTATTTCCACAGAAAGAACAAGCTTGGTTCATGTACCTCAGTAAGTTTGCATTTTGTTGATAGCAAATTTCCATTTCCACCTTTTTTTGGGACCAAGCATATATAAACGGGGGAGTTACACAACTTGGAAGAAGAGTGTCATAGCAAGATGGTGGATACCTTGAGCCCCTGTTCACTGCCATGCTTGTTGTGTCTTTGTCTTCAGTGAATTACATGGGTGTCATTATGGTTTGTACAGAAAAAAACAGGTATTTCAGGGCACCCACCTGGAAACAGATATACCACTAAAATACGTCATTCTTCAAATGAAAACACAAGATTCCAGTTCAAAAGCCATGCTCCTTCTTTCAACAATGGCTGTCTTTTGACATTTTGTAAAGGCCGGGTTTGAGTAGTGTATAACTCTCCAGCTTCATAGTTATCATTGGCTTTTTGGTTGTTTCTCTGAATAATGCTCTCCTTGGCTGACCTATCAGCTTAGGTGGATGATAATGTCTTGATAAGTTTGCAGTTGCACTCCTTCTTGTTTCAAGTGATGGATTGAGAATCTGTGAGATGTTGAAAGCTTGTGATAATGTTTTATGACCTAACCATGCTTTAAACTTCTCCACATCTTTAACCCTGACCTATCTGGTGTACCTTGGTTTTAATGAGGCAGCTTAATGCTCTCTTATAAGCCTTGACAGTGCAGCTAAGTTTGTGTCAAAATTAAATTACACACAATATCACAATCTTACAGTTGTGGTAGTAAAGTGAAACATTTCAAAACGTATGACTAGATTTGCAAGATAGCCTATCCCTAATAAGTACATGAGATTAGCACTTTAAATTAAGCCAGCATTCTCTTTTAACATCATGAATGTTCAATGTCAAATTAACCTGGGACAATGTTTGCAATGTTCCTGGCTAACTGAATGTTCCCTCTAATTACATAACTTTCTTCAGAAATTGAACTACCTGCCTCTGTATGGCACAAAAAGACTGCCCCTATGAGATGAGCGGTGCTCAAAAACATGAGTTTTTTTGGCATCTTGTTCTCTGCTTGTGATTCCTTATGCTCTAATCTAAGGGGTGCGTGAGAGCAGGGAATTGCCAAGTTCCCTTCCCCCACCAGCCCTCGCTCCCCGCCTGGGGAAAACTCCAAGTTAGACTGGGCTGGAACGAGTATGACACTGTCCAGACTCTTGCCCCGCTTCAACTCATAAAAAGAGCCATCATATGAAGCAACAAAGGATTCTTCTTAACAACACACATTTCCAGGTTCCTGATTATTTATTGTCTCCCTGTGGTTTTTAAATTCATGCCCAAGGTGGATCAGTAAAGCCAGAGAAAATGAATAAAAGACAACATATATTTCGAGAGGCATAAGAGTAGCGACAGAGCTACCTCCTTCACTCTATATTTGTAGTTCAAGAGTTCAAGATTGTATCTCCATGGTTTGTCTTGTGTTGTGAACCACTTGACAGCTCTCTGCCAGTCAGTGCAGGTTTGGTTTAACTGACCTTGATATGTGCACCATAAAAACCACAGTAGTATGAGCTGGTTCAGCCTGAGTTCATGTCCGTAGCCTGCTGAAAACGAAAGAACAAACAGAGGCAAGAGGCACCCGTCAACTGATTCAACTAACTTGTCTCTCTGGAAACTGAAGTGACAAGCTAAAATCACAAGACATTTTTCACCACAGTATTTCTCAAGAGCACTGCACTTTTTAATTACTCAGTAATGATTCTGCAGATTTGTTGGTCTGCAGTATATTTGCTGTGTGCACCTCTCCACCTAAACATCCTGAACCAGAGAATACAACAGCTCCCATTGGAGCAATAATGAATAAATAGTTCCCATGTGACCATGGCCAAGTCCCATTTTGCCCTATCCTGTTTGTTTTCCCCACCATTGTAATTATCCCCCCACCCCCTGCTAAAAAGCCCTCTCTAACTTCTTACAAACTACCCATCTGTAAATAAACCCAGAGACCCCTTACTTCGACCCATAAAAACTTGGCAAAAGAAAATAGAGGGGGTGGGGAATGAAGAGGTTGTGGGATAGTAGCTCAAAGGGGCAAACATGGGCATTCGTTGGTTGTGTGTGAACAAGCGTGCACAAATGTGTGTGTGCAACGTGCAATCAGAGAATGGTGCCTTTACCTCCCATTCCCCCCTCCCTTTTTCCCTCTGGCCTTCTGCCAACAACAGTCACAGTCTAATTACTGAAATCTGTGTGCCAGCTAAAGGGATTGTAGGAGTTAGTATTGTCTATGGACCCGTGAGAGCAGTCACCATTCATTCCTGGGCGCCCTCTAGTTACTGAGGTGCAATGGTCTTTAAAAGAAATCTGTTTTTGAGGGAAGAGCACATTTGAATGACTTGTCACAGATTGGCCCTTATAATGATACAGTGTGACAATGTTGACAAACTGGACAACCAGGATGTGGAACATTGCTCCATATTATTATACCTTAAATGACACTTTGCTACATACAACATTTTTCACATTTAATTGTTTATATGACATTGTTTACAATGCTGAAGAATCAGGTAAAATATACCTAGTTTTAAAAGTTATGAAAGTTTGTGCCCCATAATTACGAAAAAAAGTGTACATGCATTATGAAAACAGAGCATAACTATTTGCAAACATAAAAATGAACATAAGCAATGGGACAAATTTTGGAATCCTATCAAAAGGCCATTATGTCCCCTTACGACAAAGAATCGATTAAAACTGATGGTCTAGAAACTTTCGTTTGGCAAAAGAATGTTCAAATGCTTCAAAGCAGCGATAGTTCAGGATTTCTGAGATGATCTTCTGACAGATTTTCACAAATCATTTTTCCAAGCCTAACTCAAGCCTCTTGTCTGTTGCTCGAAGTCTGAGTCAAGACTCTAATTACCAAAATTATTATACTCAGCTGCCTGCCGTCTAATTTGTCTAAATAATTGTACTAGGTTATGAATTTCAATTATTATAATTTTAGGTAATAGGATCTATTATCTTCATCATTTTCAAAACATAAAAAACTGCATAATATATACCTTAAGAAAAATAAAATTTTTCATTCATGTTCAAAAAAGGGTTGTAGAAACAGGTTAAGAACAAAATTTTGGATGGAACCAGACAAAAAGTACTCTAAATAAGTAAGATTTTATATTGATTTAGTTTACACTTTTAATATCTGCTCAGAGTTCCCACTCTGCACATCTTATTATGGAGGATTTGGACGATCATAAAGAAAATCCATGTAGTCAACCTGCTTTTAAAACATTTGTTTTCAAGTCCTTACTAGGTACACAATTAATCACAAAGTAAGTTTTGCAAGTGAATAAGAGAAGTAGAGGATAAGGAATTGGAAAACCAGAGGTATCTTTGCAACAACACTAGTTCATCAGTGGGAAATCATGTTCACAAATAGATTTTTTGTTTGTTTTAAAATGTATGCTCATTATTACAAAAGGCTGAGCAATAACACAAAAAAGTTTTTGTGAACACTTGTCCCAGTCCAGAATGTCCCTGGCTATTAAATCTAACTCACCCTTTAAGAGGTGATGTCAGAGCTGAACTTATTGTAAATGTTTGCTCAATGGTTGTGTTAAACAGACAGAGCTTCCATTACCTCTTCTTACTAGCATTGTTTTCAATAAACATTACAGAGTGTCCATATTGTATGGACACTCTGTATTGGACAACAATAGTAATTTAATAGTAATAGTAAGAATTACAGATTAAAGATTTTCATGTGACTTGAATCCCAGATGTCAAGCCAGAGTTAGGTCTGAGGTCTTAAATGAAGTCTGAAGTAATTCTTTTTGTGATTGAAGTATGATTTCAGTTCAGACTATACATTTCAAATTTTCTCTTTCACCCTGTTTAAAGGCTATAAACAGCTAATATGTTTCGTTCGGTAGATAAATCTCATAGCATTTCCGTTCTCTATAAATCTGCAGTAGCTAACAACTACTACCCAGGGAGGCCTTCCAACTTTAAGTATGGAATTAATGTAGTTGATACATTAAACCTTTAATTTAATCTGTGGATTTAAAGTTTGACCAAGTATTTTATTTAATCTGTGGATTTTGAAGCAAAGCGAATAAAAAAATGTTTCACTGTGGTCATAGTTACATTTGTTACTTTTACATTATTTGTAAATGTGTTGAACTCCACAAACTCCCTCTGCTAATTACCAGATTAAAGGGCTACTTTTAAGCCCAGTGGAGATGGGAGGAGCTAGCTCATTCTATTTTCCCCCGGTCCACCCAGAGAACACTATGATGGATTTATTAAAGCCTAATGCTTATAATCTGCTATGTTTTCTGTGTAAACCCATTAGAAAGCATTGCGGAGGCAAGATAACAACAGCATAAGTGATGGAGAAAACTTTCTTTTTTAAAGGTAATCCCAGCTTCTGTGTGTTTACTGGACAGACTGTGATCTTGTCAGAGGCAGACAGCTGTGATAGGTCAAAGAATTCCCAAAACAATGGTGTTAGCGCTCTTGTTATCACTGAAAATGGAGACGATACCGTGCATCTGTGTTATCTCCTTTGTCTTATTGTTTTCCAAAGGAAGCTTTGAAAACAGCATGAAGAGACATTCTCAACGGCACAACAACTTAGGTCCCTACAAACATTTGCCAGTAGATAAAGATAGGAGAACTGTTGTTTCCAGAGACATCTCTCCACTGCAGTTGTCACTATCTAGCCTCAGCATGCATGTTAAACTCAAACAATCAGCCATGGTGTAATACTCAATAAGCTGTAATAATATGGTATGCTGGTGGCTTTCAGAGTGGTCAGGCAGCTGAGGGTCCCTGCCTGCTTTTGCTCTGTGTGGTGAGTTTTGGTGACCATGCTTCGTCTGCTGCAACCACACGGCTCACCACCGTCTCTCTCTGGCGACGCAGCCGTTCAGTAAGCACGGCCCGTCTTCACCAAAGCTCCCCCACACCACAAAACAGCAAGCTGCCACAGTCACATGAAACCCTCGCAGATGTGTAGAGCTGCACGGTGTGTACGCCTGCTGCCACAGTTTTCAGTGTCGAATCGCATACGCTTCCCACAACAGTACACACCGCTGTGATGTTTTTGTACGCTTTCATGAGTTTCACCTTAACTTGGGCTTTCTGGGATCTTTGCTCATGCAAGTTGGTACAGTGAAAAGAGCACTCAAAGGAAACAGACAAATAAAAGTAAACAAGGTCCACTCAATCACAAAATATTGAACTGGAAACAATTGTCATTTCTTTATGATGTTGAATGCCGCCCAATTAAAGTTACAGTAGTCTTCTAACGGTCCATTGTACAGTAAACAGAATTGTTGGTGGAAAAAAAAAAAAAAACTCTCCATGAATTCAACAGTAGGTGATTTATGGAGAACGTTGCTATGGGACACAAATACCTCCTTGAAGCTTGTGCCTTCGACAATGTATTTGTATCCTTCTTTTTGCAGTTTGCAATGGTAATACTACACCGGAAATGAAAACAAAAAGTGGTTGCACGAGTGGATTTTTCTCAAATCTTCCAGAATTTGTCAATGGTTAAAACTGTACAGGATTACACACATGTTTACACTGCCTAATGTTATTTGATTAAATGTGCCTCAGTAAACTTCAAAGAAATTCTAAACTTCTAATCAGCTACAAAATTATGACACAATTTTGTTATACTTGACTCCTCCAAACATTCTTTTTGTGCGTCTTTTTCATGTTTGACCATAAAACCTTTTTCTTCAATGACTTTGCCTGGTCCTTGTGGATAGCTGCAGCTTAAAAGTGTCCATTTTTGGGTAAAGACCCCCTTATGTGGTTGCCACCTATTCAGTCCATGCTGATGTAACATGTTCTTGAATTGAAACATTGCCTCTGCTATTTCAGCATCTTCTATTTTATGATGGGTGGTTATGTTCTTAGCTTGGGTCAAATGGTTGAAAACTGGACATGAATGTATTTTCTTTATCACATGTAAAGGCGCATTTATCTAAACACCTGTGCAGTTCCACATGTACATTTAACCTTGTGTGTGCAACTTTGACTATATGCTGATTATAGTAAATCCACAGACTTGTATACCAAAGTCTGTTTTTGTAAAATATTGAAATTATTAATTGCATGATTATTCCATTGTGGGGGAAAAAAAAAGTAAATCTGTCACCAAAAGAATGAAATTAGTACAACATTTATTGTTATGGTGATATAATTCAAACTTTTTGTTTTTGTTGGCACTTTAGAAGCAATAAGCTATATTTGTCTTTACTGCTGTAGCCAAAGTTAGCGTTAGTGTCAGGCCAGACAAAGACAAATGTTGCACATGACTACAAATTATGCTGTGACTTTGCTTTCCAGCCCACCTTCTTCTGTGTCTGTATTTGAAATTCATTCAGCTGTCTTGGAAGAGAATTATTTATGAGCAAATCTGTTTGTTGGAATGGCTCCCCTTGTTTTTTGTTTTACAGCATTTCCCTGATGCATTTCTGCTGGGGCAGCCTGTCAGAATCACAAATTTTAAAATGAGCCATTGCGCCAAAACAAACAAAAGCTTGCTGTGTTTCAAAATAGGAATATAATCATAGCTTCATTATGGATATTATAATCCTTTCACACAATATCCACTGTCCCATTTTTCCAGACACATTAATGAGATTCTGCATGCCTGTTTGCTGATGCTTTTTTAAAAATCTTAAACAGGGTTTTCATGTCTTCCCATGGTAGGATGGAGGTGACTGCAGGTTAATAATGAGCAGCCAAAAGAGAGACGATCAGGATGTTTCATTCTTAGAGCTTCAGTCCCAGGTGGTTCTCAATCCAGATGTATGAAGTTTTTTCGTTTAAGAAGTAAGGGTTCAGGAGTTTATTCTGCTCCTCTGGGCAATCAAGTTACCCAATCATTGCGCACAGACACAGACAGGGACAGTTAGCTGGCAGCACTGAGCTGGGCTCAGACAGCTCTGTTTTAAACGACACGATGAGCTGCTTTGTCAATGTCTGAGCTGTCCACTGTTTGGCAATTTATGGGCAAATCTCATAACATTTTGGAGTTGGAAAAGAATTAAACATAAATAAATCCTCAGAACCTTTCCAATAATTTTTAATGAGGGAAAGTCATTTTAAAACAAATCTTTCAGAGACAATGACCAAGCTTCCACTCTTAAGATTTTTTTCTTCTGATTTACCTCTACTCATGGAATAATATAATAGTGTATTTGCTTTGTAGTGAATACCAGGTCGAGTGGAAAAAATGGAGTCTCAAAGAAGCTATGAGTTTAGTATGTGATATGGCTGATGATTATAACAAATGTAGTGAAGGTTAAAAGTATTACATATTTTTTAGCACTTCAAACATCATTAGATTAAATAACCAGCAAACATATTTCTACTGCTTTACTTGTGAACATATTCCACGCATGCATGAAATGGAGAGCAATACACTGCTATTGATTTGTATTGCTAAGAGTAGTAATCGCCAGAACAGCTAGTAAATCCCACTGATTTTCCAAAACAAAAGACAAAGAATAAACTTTTGTTTCATAAATTCAAACTGAAACTTTAAGCTGGAGACTTTGCTATCGTTGGGTGGACATCATGTTAAATCTGATAGACCAAAGTTCAGTGTTCCAGATGTAATGCGATTACTCTTCGGGAATTTTCAGCTCACAGAAATTAATATCACTTTTGTGAGCAACAAGCCGGAACACAGCTGAGAAGAAAAAGTTGTCAAAAAATCATGTTTACCTTGATAGCTTTTGACAATGAAGAAAGAAAAATAAATTGCTGCCCCCTCAATACGTTTCTTTCAATTGCCTCTACTTCTTTGTTAAATAAATCATATAATACAGCTGCAATTAATTTATTTAAGGTGTCTCTATAGATCTTAAAGCATATTGCAAAAATTGCAATTCATAACACCATAATCGTTTTGTTTTTTTTTTTTCTTTTCACTAAGGCGGGAGTAGAAGAGAGAAGAGCAGCAATTGGTGACTTTGTTTATTGCCATCCAAACTTGGCTCAGCCAGCAAACCCTAGATCTCGTGCAATTGTTTGAGATGAGCTGGCCAGCTGCCAAATCTGGAGTAAATCAGCGCTGTCAGTCAGCAACAACAGCCAGCAAGGGGAGGAGGAGGGGACAAGGAGTGTGCATGAAGAGAGGGAAACTTTTGTGCATGTTTGTGTATGCGATAGACATGCAGAAAGTCAGGGAGAGCATGAGAACAGGGCTCACATAAGATTGGAAAAAGAAGGGAAAGAGTAGTAGAGCAATGGGGGATGGGAGGTGTAAAAAAGGGAGAGAAAGACGGAGTGAAAGAAAAGGAGGGAGGACCTGGTGCTCTGTTGTGAAACATAAGCTCGGAAAAAGTGCTCGAAGTTTAACACTCGATCCAATGTTTTTGCAGTTGTTACTGTTTGGAGGAGGTCCATTGCGTGAGTGGACGCATGCACTGTAACCTACAAATACACACACACACACGCAATTGTGTATCCCCACCCCTTGTTGTGCAGGTTGTTTTTCTTCCTCAGTCTGATCCTTCAGTGTACACTCCTGTTATCAAGGTGAGGCGTGCTAACAAGCCAGGCCGCCTGCCTGATATGCCTGGCCCACTTCCAACCTGCTGGGTACAAAAAACCCTGCTGAACCTGTCCATATCTCTGGCTCGGAGGCTTTCACCAGCCCTGCATGGGTTCTCCGTGCTTGTGAAGGCACAGCGTCTGGGAAGGGGGCTTGAGGCAAACTCTTTTCTCATTACTACACACCACAGGCCTTGCCAGCGCAAAGGACTCCTGATGCTTCCACAGTGACTTCTCATTTTTATCTTGCTACAGGAATCCTCTTCCTGCCAATTAGTTCCCAGCAAAGACCCTGCTTGTTTATGTTCTATCGAGTGACAACCCCATCACAATTAGGCAGAGCTTGTGTCCTTCTGAGGTGCATGCCAAGTGTATGGATTTTCATGCACGGGGAGAGAGTGCTGCCTGCTGTGTAAAGGTTTATGGGGTGTATCTTTTAATTGGGTCCAAATGGTAGTGGGTTAGTATGGAGATTAAAAAAAATGATAAAGCCAGAAAAGGTAGAGGGGAGAACAATAGCCAGTAAGAGATTGAAAAGACGAGTTCAACAGGTTCACGAGCAGTGCTGTGAGGAGTTAAATCCCTCCCCTTGACCACAGGATACTGCTAGTGTTTGTGAGTCAGAAATTTCTGTTCTCGCTCTTTCTCTGTGTATGCGTGCGTGCATGTGTGTGTCACAGCTGTGATGGCCGGGAGTGACTGCAGCTCAACAAAGCTTTGCACTCTGCCGGGTTACTCTTGGTAAACAAAGGGAACTCACGGTGTAGTACGTTGGTTGCCCAACCACTCCTGCATCAAAAGAAGACAGAAAATAGCCTCTCTAGAAAATAAGATCAAAAGAGATTGAAAACAACAAGAAAAAAAAAAAATGTTTGCATTTTTGTTGTAGCAAGGAAAAGGAAATAAATTGCAATAGCAAAAATACAGACTTTCTGTAGCTCCTCAAGAACTAAGTGTTGCGTGTTAAGAGTTTGCTTCATTGAGGGGTAGAGCTGTTTGTTGGGGGATGAATTGAACTGCCGAGAGGACGAGCTTTTCTTTTCTTTACTTTTCTTTTCTCTTCCAGAGTCGGTCAGCTGTGTATAGTCACAGCTGAGAAGAGGGGGCAGGGGATCATTGTTGGGTTGCTGCACCCACATCATGCTCCAGTCTCATTTCCCCACCGCATGCAGAGTGACACGCAACAGCGTTGGCTTACTCCCATGACAAATAATAGCCTGAGCACCAGATGTGTAAGCGCTGAATAAGAAGAGAGCAAAGTGTTCAAATACATGCAAAGTTTAAAGAGTGGCAAATCTCTTTGCAACGAGCCATTTGCGTCTTCACCAACAACTATAAACTATAAACTCAAAGCTACATAATGAGTTTATTTTAATAATAATAAAGTTAATCTTCTTTCACTTGCAAAGATTCAATACAATAAAAATATATTCATACATCTGAACTTTTTCACATTTTGTCAGATTAAAACCACAAACTGTAATATGGTTTTTGGGATTTGTTTGATCAGCCAGCACAAAGCAGTGCATATTAATAAAGTGGTATGAAAATGATCCATTCTTTTCAAAATCTGTGTTGAGCCTCCTAAGTCAAATGGGCTTGGAAACAGGTTTTGGTGCAACATCTACGGTAACTTTTCACCAGCAATCTCGCAATATTTATTTATTTATTGATTTATTGCATTCTTATGTTTAAAACAACTAAACTGTGTGTGAACAGAAATGTTCAATACTTGTCAAAGATTCTCAGTTTGTTGATACAAATCATTTTAGTGAATGTTGTAAATCTGGCTGTATGTTTTTGTTTGTTGTGCTGTTATCTTTGGAAGCCTCTGACAAGTTTTGTTCCTCAAATAAACACATAAAAGAAAGCTAAGCTATTAATATATAACTGAAGAACCTTGCTGCAAATTAGATAACTTTTTCAAAGAAAGTCTTGGTTGACAAGGCAAGTGTAAGACATTAAAGTTTACAAAAGGGTGGTGAGAGTTTCAGACAGTTGAATAATTTAATATTTTGCATGCTTAAGCCTCTTAATTTAAAGTCTTTCTTTCTTTGCCCCTTTCATGCCCTCTCCCTATATCCAAATTAAAAGATTGAGTGCACATGATCCCCTTCTTTCAAATGTGTATTGTTGAGTGAGGAGCTTTTTGAAACATTCTGGAGGGTTGGGGGAAGTACCTGTGGCTTGCGGTGTTGAGCAGGTGTCATGAGTCCTAGTTTGTTGCTGCAACTTCTTACTTTAGTAAGTGACACATCACTTTTGCTCAGGTTAAAGGAGATGCTCAATAACTGAGGTGGAACTCGTTGCAGTCGGTTGCTTAAGCTCTGACAGAATCTACTCTTCATTCTGCTGAACTAGAAAGCTGGGCGAGTAGGAGGCTGCAGTGTTTTGATTGGCTTTGCAGACATAAACAAGAGCCGTACTTGTGTGTGACCCCTCAGCCTGACCTCAGAGATAGACGCTTCTCTAATGGGTGTCTCTTTCAGCAGGCAGCCAAGTGAGGGGAACAGAGAAGTCATTGTTTGAACCAGGGAAAGCCAATGCTCTCCCCATTTAAGTGCTGATCTTAAAGGAGAGAGCCACAAAATGTGAGCTAAACAGGGTTATTCCTGCCTTCAGGTTCATATTTGGTATAGTATTTAAAGACACTGAAGCCTATGGTCACATGATGAATACACAATTCGACAGATGTCTAAATAACTCTTCCAATTATCTTCCATTCAAACTTAACAACCGTATATTTGAAACATTTAAAACCCGAGCTTAGGTTGGGAGAGACACTGTAGTTTTGCACCCTAAGTCAACTGTGACTGGAATAGCAGTTGTTCAGTTTTGATCACATTGGCATGCTCATTGATGTGTATTCGTTTATGTCAAAGTGCAAGAGTGTTCTTCTTCTGTAGGCTGCCAAACAGGTGAAACAGGTGTGGTTTAAGCATGAAACTCTACCTGGCATGTACAACAATAAGAGTGCCACGCGTCAGCCCCAAGGAAAGAGACGGTAGGATGTCTGCTATGCAGAAAGAAAGAGCATCATTCTCTGTAGTGTTATTACAAGTGCTTGCGCCTTAATCTTTCACTGGTGTCAGTACAGTGCCTACAGAAGAATGAATAGAGAGCTTGTACATTTTGCAAAAAACCATCACAAACATAGCAAAAAGACTGAACAAATGCTTTACATTTACGTGTGTCAGGAGTAATCAATCTCCTCCAGAGCCTTCAGGCATTGAGGGTGCAGCGTAACTAATCTGCAGGCTCAGCAGGTCGGCCTTAACCTTTGAAGATGTGACTGTACCTCTTCTTATTCAATATACACACGGACCAATTCAATATACACACGGACCAATTCTCTCGTCATGCAGTGCGAGCACACAGTATCTGCACGTGTGCATTGTTCGGACGGCAGATATTAGAGATTTCAGGAAGCCCTGCTGCTTCCACCAAACTAATTACTGAACTGTAGATAAAAATGGTGAAAAAAGTTTTTGTGATTCGCCTGGTGGGCTTCAAAGATGCAGCTGGACTCAGACATTTGTTAATCAGCCAGAGACTTACATGCTCAATACAAAACTCCTGCAAATAGAGTCACAGCACAAAGGATTAGAAGCAAGACAAAAGAGAAAAAAATGATATGGATTGGTATTAAAGTCAAGAGAAAAAAATGTTTTCTAAGTTTTCACATTTATATGAATATAGCTGTAATGCTTTACAGTACTTTGGAAACATATTAACACCTCTTAAACTTTTTTTTTTTCTTCTATCAAACTTTGTCATGTTTTATTCAGACTTTGTGATTTTATAAGATAGACCAACACAAAGTGATGTGACATTTAAAGAAAATCACATATGGTTTTTAAATGTAATTATATATAAACATTGGAAGATTGTATCACACATCTGAATGCTGTACTCTGATACCGCTAAATGAAATTCAATCTAAAGAACTGTCTTAAGAAGTCACCTAAATTATAGTGGTTTGTTGTCATTAGAAAAAAAACATCATGAAGACGAAAAAACATAGATAAATTCAAGATAAACATGGAGAAGTTTAAGCTGGGTTAGGTTATCAAACAGCATACCAAGCTTTGGCCTCATCTGACATATTTTAGACTAGATTGGAAACTGTGACAGAGGTTCACCTTCCAGCATGCAAGGCAATGACCCTAAAAAAAGCTGCAGTGGAATAGTTTAGATCAAAGCATAGCCATGTGTTAGATTGCACCAGACATAGTTAAGAATCAAATTTCAGTGAGATTATATGGCACTTCAAATTATGTCATATTATATCACATCATATAATAATACTCACATATGATCTCCATTTAACTGGACAGAGCTTAAGCTATTTTCCAAAAAAGAAGGGGTAAAATTCCTCTCTAGATATACAATTCTTGTTAAAGCTGACCCCTAAACATTTGTTATAATGGGAGGAAAAAGTTGTTCAACAAATTATTAACTAAGGGGGGCTGAACAAAGAAGGGGCCCGCTATTATGCACTTAGTTGCTTTGATCTGTTCTCCAATTCTAAAACAAAACACAATGAAGTTCATGTTTGTAATGTGTCAAAAATGGAAAAATTTCTAGTGGAGTAAACATTCTTGAAAGGAACGATATGTTATCTTGATCGCCATAGCAAAAACTTAACTCAGTTTGATAACTTCCATAATATTTTATTGAAAAAAGTACCAATAAACAACAAGAAATCCAGAAAAAACATTTGTAGAGCAAAACTCTGTATATACAGCATATTGCACTACATAGCAAATTGTCTTTACTTCCATATGAATATTAACAACCAGAAAAAAATACATATAAACACAAGATAAAAAGAGTGCACAGTAGAGTCTCGAAAACACACAGTCAATGTTTACAAAAATGCTACATTTTCGCTGGGTCTCATTTCTTGGTATACAGAGAGTGTGTGATAATCAAGACTTCATTGAAATTGAGCAGTTAAAGGCATATTCCAGGGTTTTTAGAAATACATGGTCAGCTATCTGTTCCGTAAAGAAGGGCAAACATTTTATAGCAACAAGCTGATGAGTTAAGTCAATCAAACCGTATAATGTTTGGCCCAAGTTTATTACGCTATAGTAAGATGTGCAAGGAATGTTCAGAGTTCATTTTTATTAAAAACAAATGATTTCGATCTCATTGACTTTAAAATGATCTTGCTTGTCTTAAAAAAGTCTTACAAGAATGAACTGTCCTTACAAAAAAAGACACTTTTTTCTTAAGAAAATACAATTTTAAAAGTTAAGAAAGACCTCAAAGAATAAATGTTATGGTACAAAACAGGCTAAATCTTTTTCCAAAAACACAAATTCCAATATAAAAGTAAAAGTGGAAAACAAAATTCAAGACACTGACGGTTTCCAAAAAGTACCTGTCCAAGTCCTGGACCTCAGCAATCACAAAATGCTGTGAGCACAATTTAGGAAACTTCCACTTAAAAAATATAAGGACACCATGGTGGCTTGTTTCCCTTTTCAATAAATCAACAGGCTATTAAACCTGAACCTTCTTGTCCAAATAATGCACAGAGATACAGCTGACACATGGCCAGATTAGCCTATGAAAACAATCCAGAGTTTATACTATACATTAAAATACTTCTGGGATTTACAGAAACAAAGTACTTTCCAGTGCATACTGATTACAAGACAATGATTGGGATTAAGGAACAAACATTCTGTGATTTGTGTAAATAGGAAACCTTTTCATTTCTATGCTTTCTCAATATCCTGGGCATCATTAGCAATGGGCACAATGTATGTTGACTAATTATACAGGAGATAAGTTGAACTGCATTGAAACTACTGCATTTCTGGACCCAAAAAAAATCATAAACGTTTCAAACAAATTGAAAATTTTGAGCTTACTTCACCAATAACCATATTTATCTTTTAAGTGTCACACATTCATACAGGCCTAAAAGGTGGTTTGTCGTTTTTCTCTTCATATTGGCAACAACATACAATACATATTAACTTCTGTTCTGGCTGTAGGTGAAAAGTAGAAGACAATGTGCACTCTGTTCCACGACAAACTCAGAGTGCTGTTTTTTTACAGGCTGTGAAAAATGAGTGATACAATAAAAATCCCCCCCCCACCAAAAAAAAAAAAAAAAAAAAATCAGGCACAATTTTTTAAGCTGAACCATTTATGAGTCCAAGATCAAAGCAGAAAGAGGAAGAGGTGATTGCACACACAAGTGTATACAGTAGAAATTGGTAAAACATACCAAAATAAATTAAAAAGGAAGAAAAAATAAATTACAAATTAAATGAACCACTGAAAAAAACCATGCCATGCAGGAGCAGCATGAGGAGGAAATCAAGAGCTGATTGTGCGACGAGGTGCTACAGGGACTGGCTCAGTGTTCAGGATCTGCAGGAAACTATTACCACAGCCACACTTAGTGCACCTCTCTCTCCTCTGACTGCAAACTCAGGAGCCCCTGTCAGTACCACTGCCAGCATGCCAGCCCAGATTCCTCAAACTGTACCTATGTGTGTGTGCTGGAAATTAGACTACAGGAAATCTAAATCTACATGAAATGAAAATTCAGAAGACTTGAAAATACCACAAGAGGTTCTAATATAAATAAATGGGTGACAACACTCGTTTTCTCTGAAACATGTAACAGATTCTCAAGGTTACCAGTAGCCCAAAAAGTCTGTCCCTGAGACATCTTAAAGAGAAAATGAGACAGTAATTATGCAGTGATCAACTTGATACATTGTAAGGAGCAAGTAATTATAGACCCCTGATATGTACTGCTCCTCGGGTCCAAAAGATTCAGCATAAAAAATAATAATAATAATAAAAAAAAAAAAACATAAAAACATAAACAACATATTTAGCAGTGTCTTTATATGTATTCATATTTCAACAGTAATTACAGCCTTTTTCACTTTTGTTTCTTTTCAGAGACAGTTTGTCTGGTGAGCCAGTGGTGGTTATGTGTGTACCCCGACGTAAATCTAAATCTGAGTACCACAGACAATGTAAGATCACCCGACAGAATATCAAATGATGTGTAACTGCACAAGGGTATCCTGAGAGGACGTGATTCTGTTTCACAGACTGTTTATACCATATTAACTTGGGGTTCAAAGTTGGTCTTCTGCGAAAAAGTTGCTCTCACTCAACTAAAATCCTGAAACACTGGTGAGTGAAATTTCAAGAACTGATGCTAAATGCACATTGTGCTCAGTCAGTCGGGACTCAATACTGATTATTTGTCTTGGCCATAAAAGTAAATACATCTGAAATGTGGTGGCAAAGAAACAAGCTGGGACTGAAAAACCTTCATACGAGAAAGAGGTTAGCTCGGAAACAATCTGAACTCTTAAACGGGTGGAAGTCTAGTGCAAAAACAGTGGATCCACAGCTCCACTTGAAGGGCATGGAGGTCTGAAAACAATCACATAAAAAGAACACATAAAATGAAGGAAAATCCTAGGAATAAGGCTAGGCTAAAAAAATTATATTTGGTGAAATGAAACTTAAAAAAGTAAACTTTTAAACAGTGTGACAGTGTGCTTGATTCCTTTGCTCTAATTTAGTGCATGGTGCAAGACCTTAATAGTATTTTATATACATGTAAAAGTCAACACCCTATGATTTTAATGTAAATATCTACTCAGTGTGCTACATCTCAGACATCTCTTAGCTGTTAGTACAGCTACAAGATATAACATTTCTATTAACCAGACAGATGACTGTCTATTCATTGATTTTTATGTCAAATGGCAGTTTTTTTATTTGGGCTATCCTGCTCTTCATCTAGAGTGGGCAAGGCCTGGTGGGCATCATCAGTACCCGTTATGTCAGTTGTAACCAAACAAGTTTCCAATTGTGTAACTAAATGTTCAGTCAATGGGAAACTTTTTTTTTTTTTAATAAGCAACCTTTCACGATTCTGAGAAGTTTGTCAGAATAACGTTCATCACGGAAATTGGGACAAGTGTAACAAAGGAGAGACTTGACCAGGGCGACAGCAAAACAAAATCCTAAAATACATCTACTGAACTGTATTTAAAGCTAAATTATCTTGTCAGTTCTTTGAAAGTGGAGTCATCTGCATACGGTCTGATATTTATCTAAAGCCTTTTTTGATGTTCATCAGGTCTGCTGGCACCAACCAGGCCCGTTTAACCAGGCAGGGTTGTTCAAAACAGTGAACCTCTTATATAGTTGAAAAAGTCCCAAATGTTTGACATGTAGCGCACAACTAAACTTTGATAACAATTCACAGTGTGCCAACTTTTTTTATGTATAGAATGTTCACCTTATTCCAGAAATCCTAAAAGATATGACGGGTTCAAATTGACACCAAAGCACAGAAAATAATGAGAAAAATACATAGAAAAGATAAATAGATAAATGTTCCGTTGAGGTGAGGTGCAAAATGCTTTGTTCTGGGAAGTGGCCTCTTTGGAAGTGAGTAAATTAACTTGACTGGTCTCCTGGGGGACTTCAGAAAAGAAACCGTCACACCACATTTCCTTTCATTTCCTTAACCATCTCATCTTGCTTGTCAAAGAAAAAAAAAAAACACTCAATTCTCCTTCTGACAGAAGACACTGACTAAGGCATTCCCAAGGTCTGTGGAGGTCAGGTCTTTTAAGAAGGACACATATTGAAGTGCACAGAAAAAAAAACTAAACAAAAAAAAAAAAAAACGAACAATGTACTGTACAAGACGACTACATGAAATGTAGGCCTAAATATAAACATTGTCCTTTAGATGAATCCCGGAGCATCATGGCATCTTCTTTTAAAGAAAAAAAACACACGCCCTTGTATAAAATTTGGTTGTCGCCGTCCCGCGGTGACTATTTTTCCTCTTTTCTTTCCTTCCTCAAACAGACCCGTGTTAGATTGGACAGTGCCTTCAGGAGTCCAGTTCGTCACAACAGAGATGAAGACAAAGGATATAAGAGGAAGTTCCCCCTCACCTCCGTCCTGCTCCACCTCCTCCAGCAATAAACCCCCTATCAAAAAGGAGGCTGAGAAGAGCTGCAGTCATGCGCCACCACAGCGGCCCCTGATTCCTTTGGTTTTGTTGATACTGAAAAATCAAACATAAATAAAGCATTTAGCCATTAGTACAGTCTGCAAACTCCAAAAGCAACAAAGATTTGGTCTTTGCTGCATTTAGTTTACATTTGGCTGTGAAATGATGCAATTGACAGGAGGCACGGTGAAGTAGGTCAACTAGGAAGACAGAACCAGACACTGGAACAGTGATGATATTTCCACAACAGTCTGCTTCTGTCCCCAACAGCATTTATTACTTGAGCCTTTATTTCTGTGTTGGGTCCACACGAAGTCAGGCTTCCTAATAAACATTCCAAGCAATAAACACATTCATCATACAGTCACAGTTTTTTTCTAATCTGTCTGTTTGAGACCAGCAACCAAAGACGAGACTCTTAGGTCTGCAAGCCAATTGGATTGTGTACGATTAGGGGGGATAATGCTATCTCGCTCATTGAGAACCTGAGATAAGATAATTGCACCAAATGGGATTAGGGGGCTCCTGATGAGCGAGATCAGGAGCCCCCTGATCTTGCATCAGGGGGCTCCCTCATCAGGAGCCCCCTCATCAGGAGGGTATGAGGGGGCTCCTCATCCCCCTCATCAGATGAGGGCCAGAGAGTCTCTGAAAAAAAATACATCTACATGACAGCTACAGTAGTCCAACAGCTCACCTGCTGATAAAAGACAGACTCTTTTATGGCTGATAATGATGAAACTATTTTCAGTCTTTAGTAGTCCAATTAATAAAGCTAAATTTACTTTAGCTAATAAGGCTTAAACTATAACTAATTTTATGTACAGATCAACACTATGTAGTGTATATTGAGAAGTGGAGAGTCAGTTACATATGGTTTTAAATAAGTCTAAAAAGACTGGCATGCAAATCTATTCAGCCCCATCGAGTAAACATTTTTTACAAAAACCTTTTACTCTAAATGCAAGTCTAAGTCTTTTTTTTAAGGTGTTATTGGCTCTAGTGGCCTTTATTTGATAGTGAATTGACAGGAAAGTGGGTAATGAGAGAAGACATGCAGCAAAGGTCATCACGGCTGGGAATCAAACCTGCAACAGCCGCTTCAAACACCAAAGCCTCCATATGCGGGTTGTGCTTAACCCACCACAGCTCCCCGCAAGCCTAAGTCTTTTGAGATATGCCTCAACCAGTTTTGCACATCTGGAGATTGAAACATTATCCTGAAGATGACATGCCTTACAGTTCCTTCTGGGCATTTATAATTGTTTTTTAAAATAAAGTTGTTGGGGAGGATGGATAGGAGGTGTCATACTACATCAATGGAACACATAAAATCTGCATCAGAAGTTTGCTACTCTACTGAAAACAAATACGGACAAACTTGGTTTAGCAATCTTGTTGCATATGCTTCTAATTTAAATGATAAAACTTGCCTTCTTACTATTCTGCAGCTGTCTGGTCACACACAGCCTAAGTCAAAACTACAACTAACTGGTGAAGTCAGTCTCACCACATCCATACTTTTACAAAACCACTGATGCACCTTAATCGCCGTTAAAGTGTTTTGTAAAAGGGGGTATCATCTTGTTCTTCTTTTATGCAATGTTTCGAGTCCAGACTGACTGGACACTAGCAATAAATCTACAAAATCTATTAACTAATTAAAAAAACCGCTGAAGGTAGTTGGTAGAACTGCATGTTATGTAGGAAGATTAGAGCAAAGAAATGTGGTTACTTATACACATACCTAATCTTCACATTTTCACACATAATTTTCTTTGGACTTGCACAAAAGCTTTTTGGTCTTTCTCACAAGATCCCAATAAAAACCACTTCAGTTTGAGGTTGTAACGAGACAACATGTGGACATGTTTGTGCATGATTATTTTTGGAAGGCACTCATCATGATGTCCAGACCTTGAAACAGTTGAAAGACAGGAGCTGCCACTGTGATAAGACTGTTGGGTTTTTTCATTCTCTTATCAATCTGTGTTGAACATTGCATGGTGTTGTGTAAGCTTTACCATGTTCCAGCTAGCATGAGAGACTCTAGCTTTTCCACTCCCCTACTCTTACTTGTGATCCAAAGAAAGAAATAGAAAATAATGAAAAGGGTGCAAAACTATGGCAACAGCACTTGGGAAGGTCTCTGTTACACAATGTATCTAAATCTTGCCTGGGGATATTATGATAGTGGAATAAAAGTAACAGAATGGATTATCTCATCACAAGCTAAAAGCTTAAATTTGAAAAACCATGAGGTAGATTTTCAGACTTTTTATTTAAAGCTTATTTATATAATTACACTGGTAAATTAGATTTATTTGGTTGGCAAATATTGAGTTTGCTAGAGTTTGTTGAATTTGCTAGCAAATGCAGCAATGCCAATGTGTCATGTTAGAAATTTGTCATGTTTCGCTCTAAACTGCAAGAAGAGCAATTAATCTTTCATCTCAAAAACAAAATGTTCTTGTGACCTTTTGCACTCACGTCTACCAAGTTAAGTAGCATGCACACACATAAACAGAGAAGGAGACTAAGAGTGACAACAAGAGGTGTGCACCAGCCTGTCACAGCGGACTCATGAGTCACGCCAGTAACTGCCAAAAGGCGTCTGCCTCTAAATTTAGTTGGCTGTAGAGCGCAAGAGTCTAGCCAGATTCTCTGTGTCGTCACTCTGACACTACCCTGATATGCTTTATCAGTTTCCAGAGCAGGCTGTCCGTCAGGCCAGCTGCTCAGAAGCACTGTCTTATCACCTAAGTAAACAAACCGGCCTCCACAGTATGAAACTCTGGATTAGTTGTATCAGTGAAGAGAAAGAGCCCAAGGTAAAATACAAACATGCAACAAAAGTTAGTAGAACAGAAAACTCTTTACAGATTAATAATAAGATACTAGAACTTTTTATGTTAATCAAACCTTCTTCCCTCTTTTCTATAAGTGCTGAAAGGAGAGAGTGCAGTGATAAAGCCACGAACACAACATACAGTACATGCAGACACAGTCACTGCACACACAGCCACATGCACAGACACAGAAGATATTCAACCCTGCTTTCGACACCTCCTATCCAAAGCACAGAGAGTCGTCTCTTAAAAAAACATGGGGATGAAACCTAACTCTGCTCCTTGCCCTGCGCAGGCTGGAGCCGTCTTCCTGCCATTGTGACTGTCATTACTGCCATGTCTCAAATGGCAGACCAACTAATGTCAGCCATCCTCGGGGGACCCAACGTCCCCTCTAGCCCTCTGTGACTGAGGAGCAATTTATCTGTCAACATCCACCAGCACTCCTGCGCTGCCTAATCCCTTGTTTCGCCTGGGGCAAGGAGCTCCCATAGAGAACACTTGCAGCCACACTGTTAAGAAAACCCATCAATGTGATGGCAGTCAGAAGCACTTGAATTGCTCCAAGACAAGTGTCTGCACTGAATAATTGCTTAATAAGTCGGCTGTGGTCCAGAGCAACAGGGCAGAGATGAGATAAAAGTTGTTTGTACAATGGGACCTGAAACATTTATTTGATTTCCCAGAACCTTCTTTCACCCTAGTTGTCAGTTGTGTGTTTCTACTGTGAGTTTCAAAACCAGGTTATTAAGTGAGCAGGTCTTTCCTACTGCAGGAGGAGAGCTGAAAAATAGATCAAATTGTAATTTCCATTGTTATTTTAAAAAGTGCACCACTGAAATCGGAAAGGGCTGTTTGGATGCAATATTTGGAAAATAGCATCTTAAGTGGCAAAAATTCAAACTCTTATTGGCAATAACCAGACTGGCAAATAATCAGCTACAGAAACTCCAGCTTTAGTCCAAGGTCAATCCCTGCAGTGGAAACAATAGGAGTTAAATTACACAACAACAACACAAAATACAACCCTGGTTCCTTGAAAAGTTTTCTACTGCTGAAACGCATCTAAGCACCAATCGTTATCCAGTGAAAGTTTTTGTCCCGATTCTCACAGAGAAAGAGTGAGAAGAGAGGGACGGCAAACAGCAGAAAAACAAGCATGGGTGTAGCCATGCATGCCATGTGCATACACACAATACAAAGAGCTGCACAAGCAGTGCCAAAAATAGACACTGCAGAGGCACACACATCTAAGACTGTACATCATTTGTGTTTCAGCCTCAAAAACATGCCTCTGTAACAACATAGAAATAAACATAAGTGAAAGATAGTTCTAATTTATTTTCAAAGTTTAGACATTTCTTTTCCGACTTTAGTTAACTCAGTCATCATGGCAGAAGCACAAAAAAGATTCTCACATTAAGTCATTAGTATAACAATGTGTGCATGCAGGATGTGACTGCACAAGGTTCGTTCTCACTCTGACTCTTTTGTTTGCTACAATAGTAAGAAGGGGCAAAAGCCACTTCCTCATCCCCTGACACAGTCCAGCCTAAGTTGTGCGTCAGTACATTCCCGGCCACAATTATGCTTAACAGCAAACCTACCGTCTGACTGCCTGGTTCTATGTGTGTGTTTTCCAGTGCACATGAGTCATGCTTTGCAGAGGTAGCATAAATAACCTCTACTTGATAAGCTCATGAGAAAATAAGAAACTATCTCGCACTTCATTTTGTGAGGTTAAAAACTGGTTTTAGACAGGCAGGACAAGGAGGAACCCTTTCTAAAAAGAGCTGGAGATGGTTGTTATCTGCATATTTTGTGGTTTAATTTCCAAATATCACCCGGTCCCTTTAATGCATCATCATGGATTTAGCCCCCTATTTAAACTGTGTTTAATTTTTGTTTTCAGCTTGTTGCTGAATACAGGGGTGACTGAAGACTCCCCAGAACCACAGCTGTTCCCCTATGGGTTCATGTGTTGAGCCCAGAGCCCATGGGTTACAACATGTTTATCTACTTCAGAAACTTCTGCTTTTTTATGCGCAGACTAAAATGTGTTTATGTTTAATTACATACACGTTGTACATCTTGCGTTTGACAGAACTTATATGTATGCTACAATAGTAAGAAGGGGCAGGTATGAAGATTTAATGCACCCCATGTAGGAGCAGCACACAAACTTTGTGCACAGGGTGTATTGTTTGAGTCAGGGATCCTTATGCCTCTTGCCTCTGCAGCACACTGGGGAAATGCCCTAAAGAAAGGAGAGAGAAATAAACAGGAAGAGGAGGCAGGGTAAGGGACTGGTGTCGGTGGGCTATGTGGGGGAAGGGCTGTCCTGGGATCTGTGGGCTGAGGGAATAAGAGGCACAGGGCTGAAGTTGTGCCTGAACACAGCCTCTCCAAAACAAACATGGGGCAAACACAATAAACATGAGCAAACGTTTGACTGTACGAGCAACTCTGTCAGGTTACATGGTTAGGGGATCTTGTAAGATTAGATTCAAAGATTTAAAAATTACTTGGGTGGTGTTACTAATGTGTGGACTTTAGATTATGATTAGACACCTTAATGCATAACGAGTGATAATTCACTGCTGGATTCAATTTCACTGCCTGTATCAATAAATATGCCATTGATTTTTCTCTTTTTTGTGTTATAATTCCTTGGAAAAGACAATTGGAACTCTCTATAAGCCAACAAAAGCCTGATAGGTGCATCTGTAGTTTATGATGTCCTTTCTGTCGTATAAAAGCGATATGATGATGCTGTATTGTTGTAAAAGTTTCTGAAATACAGTTAGAATCTTTGGATTACTTTCACCTCTTCAGTTTCTGTGTTTTAACCATGATGGTGTAAAATGCAAAATAAAGTGATTTAGAAGTGATAGTGCATCATTCCCTCTCACCTGTTGTAAATGTTCCCGGTGAAACTGGTCGCCTATCAGCTGAAGTTTCTGCCCGATGCAGGCCTCCAAGCTGAGTGCAGCTGGCTGATGCAGGGGTAACTGCTCCATCCTGTTCTGCTCCTCTTGTTGCCTCACGTCAAAATCTCCGACAAGTTCAAAATGCGCTGGGAAGTGCAATCGAAAACCTGCGTTACCTGTTGAATGTCAAGGCCAATACTTATTATTTTGTAAACAGCCACATGGTCACTGAAGCAATGACACATGCCAGACTTCCTTTAGGAAAAGAAACAAAGGTTTGCATAGCACTGATCACTGCTATTTAGCCTGAACACGTTTTTCCAGCTGTGGTTTTATGACACATAATAGTTTTATAAGTTACTCACATGTCAGGGTCAGTCAGTTGTTATGGAGCTACTTTGGAATGACTGCTGTATATGATGCCTCTGTAACTTTGCTATCAGTGATAATCAGTGGTATAAACAGTGCAGGTGAACATCTCTGCCACTTCTCTTCAGTCATATTGGCGCCTTTTTGATAGCAAAGCAGCTGGGTAGAGTGCATACAGACCATAAAAGCTGGTGTAATGACGACTATCAGGCGCCAAGGGGTGAGATCAGTGCAGCAGCACGGTTAGGCATTTCTCACAGTGAGCTGCACGTGATGACTTTGTGTTTCAGTTTTATAACACTGGTTCTCACACACAAGGTGCTGTTCCCCTTTTTATTTTAAAATACAGCATGTCACCAACTTACCGTAGAATAGTCGTCTGGGCTCCTCCACAACACCACAGGGCAGCATGCCGTTGTGTAGTGCCTGGCCAGGACCGGGCGTCTGCGTGCCCCGGTCTTCACACTTTATCTCCCTGAAGGGTGTGCGCCAGCAGTTGGGATCTGGCTCAAACACATCATCCTCCTCATCCTCCATACGGGGGGCACTAGCAGAGGAGCAGCCTTGAATAGATTATGAGAAGCCATGATTTAGTGGTGGCTGATATGGACTTTAAGTTTTATCACAATACTTTGTGATACTATTGTGATAACAATAAAAGGGACAATAAGAACTATTTATTACTACTTTTTTGTTAAGTACAGGCTTAACAGGCTGTGATTACATGACACTCCAATCATTTCCTCCGTATTGTTATTAAAAAACATTGTCATTTGTAATATGCTTCTTTAAGACATCAGTCATGTAAAGAAGTGTGATTTGAATCACAAAACTACACAATGCATATAATCAGTGATTCATCAATCATTAAAGATGATTAATTGATGATTAAAGGTCATTTATTGGCATTTACTATGACATTGATGAGTCAAAATCCTTATCATTATAAGAAATTTATGACAGACAGACAGATAGACAGATAGACAGACAGATAGATAGATAGATAGATAGATAGATAGATAGATAGATAGATAGATAGATAGATAGATAGATAGATAGATAGATATTTTGAGGCTGATCCTAGGTGTCATGAAGTACCATTCATGACACCTAGACTTTGCTGCCCTAGGACCTATTATTAACAATAACCTGTTAACCTATTTTCTTCAGTCTACTAGATGAAAATTGAGCCACAAAGGAGTTGGCATCATTTGTGGCTCAGGATTAAATTCAACAAATGACTGTGTTCAACTCACTGATATAACCACAGTTCACTGCGGTTATCCAATTCAGTTGAATCATGGTTACACAAAATAGAGTTTGGCGGTCTCTTTCACTCCCTTGTGCAGGGCTTCTTAATTATCTGCCCTGTAAATAATTTTACTAAGATTCAGCATTTTTTGCACCATTGCACATATAAAGTGACATTTCAGCATGCAGCAACAAACTCTCACTAGAAGAAATTAAGCCAATTTTACCACAAGAGTGTGGAAAGAGTCTCAAAGAAAACTTGGCAACCTCTCCAAAGGCAATGATATGCTGCAAGTCAACCCTGAACCTTAAAGTGGGTCAAAGAGTTATCAAAATATGTCTCAAATTCAAGCCGCCTCTCGAGCAAAACCCAAATCCACAATCAAGTTGTAATACAGGGTTATGATACTACCACAATTCCAAATTAGGGTCCAAAGCAAAAACGTAATGACAGTCCTTGAGGAAAACCCTGAGCCACTTTCCCTGACCTGGTCTCCACAAGAAGGAGGGGGTTTGATTTCTGCAGCAGAAAGTCCTGGCTGTCTGCTGCATGAGCACAGCTTAATGCTTTGTTTTGACAAACACAGAGTAAGAACAGCCTGCAAGGGCTTTGTAAAAGAAAAACAAAAATATTAAAAAACACTTCCAGATGAACTCTATTGTTTTGCTTTGCTCCACTGCCCAGGCAGAGATCCGTGTGTTTCTGTCAAGCAGTGGCTCCCCCTGCTGCAGACACTATAAGTGGAGGCTGGCTGGTGGTCGTAAGCAGTGAGGCAGCTCTGTTATTGCCACAGTTTTTATACAACACAGCCTCACATCACCCCACTTCAACTTTATGTAATACTGCACATAAGACCTCGGGAGGCACATAATGTAAAAGGGGAAAAAAACTTTATAGTTATAAACACCATTTTTAAAACATCAAATTGCATATTTGATTATAAATGCTGTTTAGATTATAATAGTGTTAACCGCAATCTGAAATTTATCGCTTGCGTCAAAGCGGAAGTTGACTGATATGACGGAGTTTCAATAACCCTGATTATGGAGAAGAAAAAAAAACAACAACAAAAAAACATAAATTATAGAATAATGTGTGAAAATGCATTTCAAACATATCAAGCGGGAGAAAAATCGCATCAATGTTAGGCACATAAAGAGGAACATGTGCCATTTCACGTTTACAGATGTTTAATATTGCGTCAAGCTTTCTGCAGCGGAGAACTCATTCACCGGCCGGACATGTGTGTGAAAGCCGGGAGAAGCCGGTTTAATTTAACTTCACTAAAAGAATGTCAGCCTGCGTTGTTTAAAGTTCTGCTTTTAGCGGAGACGTACCGAAGTGCCATAACATCCTTCATGTTTCGAGACAAATTAGTTTCTGTTATTTTAACAACGACGGCGGATTGTTTGTTTGCGTCTTTCTCAAGGGTGATCAGCTGGCGGAAAGCGTTATGCAGTTTACACTTGTTTTACATGTACTTACCGCAATGCCAGGCTTCGATTTAATAGCTCTCTCACCAGCAAACAAATGGGGCTTGAAAAAAGCGAAGGAAAGTTCGGTATCCTGCCAAGATTAAGCGAGTTTAATCCGTTTCACTTCCACGACTACTTCCATTCTGCGAGAAAGAACTGCTACAAGTCCATTTGACGTCAGTTTTAATACGGGTCCGCCAGCGGGGTGTGCACGCGGGGTTTTCGGCCAATGGTTGCATTTGTTTATATCCCGCCTTCTCTGTCGTGTTTTCAGACACGTGGATGGGAAATTCCCCCGAGCACAAGACGGCTTTCACACTACTACTGAAATCATGTGGTTAAGAGAGCCTTGTCGAGCTGCTGTCATCTGGAGGGTGTATTTACACACGCATAGCGTATGTAGTAGCCCTGCTTTACAGTGATAGATGCGAACGTAATGTGGATGCATTGCCCTCAGAACTGTGCAAAAGTTTCAAACCACTTTGCTTCCAAGTAATGAAACTTTGTTACAGTGATCAATATTAATGATCTTTAAAACAAAAGCGGAATGACTCAAGACTTCAAAATGCTGCAAATAAAGGTTTCTGTAACACTTTAATTGAAGGGATGTGCATAAAACTGACATGACGCTTTCATAAATATGACATAACACCTGCCAGGAACATAACTTTGAATACAAAGTTGCATTAGAACTTGCATTAAAAGTCCATTAAAAGTGTCAACTGCATTTTATTTAGTAAAAAATTACATTTGAATGCAAAGTTGCATTGAAATTTGCATTAAACATTCACAAAAGGTGTCAATTATTCATTACTTACGGAATGATACTTCATGACAACAATCATGAAAATTCATGAAAACTCATTCATGCTCATGACAGATGTTACGTTTATGACAGTGTCATGTCAGTCTTATACACACCCCTTGAAATAAATTGTTACTAACATTCCATTGCATCCTAACATGAAAGGTAAATCCCTTGCAAAAATATTTAAACCCCATTTCACATTTTTTCACCTTACAACCACTAACCTCAGTGTGAATATGTTGGTAACTTATGTGATATACCAATAGAGAGTATATGAAAGGAACAAAAATCAAATTTCCAATTATCTTCCAGAGAAAGGTCTGAAAAGTGTAATGTTCATTTGCATTTAGACCCATTTACTCTCATACCTCTAAATAATATTCAATGTGTGTGTGTGTGTGTGTGTGTATGCAGGCGTGTGCGTGCGTGTGTGTGTGTGTGTTTATGTAATCAAATTTCAGTATAATCACAGCTCTTCTGAGTTGTTAGCATTTAGGAGTTTCAGTTTGGCCCATCCTTTCTCCAGAACCTTTTACATATCCACACTCCAGAACTTCAAGGTCAAATAACTTAATGTTATTTCTGTTTTGAGATCTAAATTAAAAAGCAGAGGTGACAATGTATTTGCAGAGGCTTCCTCTATTCTGAAAATATCCACAACTTATGAGTAGAAAGCTATTTGCAAGATAATCTGTAGTTGTGCACAAGTCCAGGTTTGAGGTTTTTAATTTCTGAAACATTATGAAAGCAATGTTTTATTGTTATATTAATTTATAATTTAATACACTGAAGTATGTGGTGTAATATGACACTGTGTTCATTATCCTTTGTGTTTGTTGCTGGTGAAAATGACCTAAATTAATCTGGGACAGACCTAGATCTTGATCAATATAACAAGGCACCTGCAGTAGAACTCATATTTGTCACAGGTTTGTGACACAGATGCAGGTGATATAAGTTACAGTTTGAGTTATAAGCCTACTGAGGTTTTATAACAACCAATTCAGAAAAGTTGACTGGATCCCAAAAACACTGCAACAAACATTGAATGTATTGCATTACAATAATACATTACTGGCAGGGTAAATGCTGAAGTTCTGTTTTTGTTTGAAAGTCAGAAAACAGGGAATCTGTTCATGTTTCCTCTGTTTGCACATGCCCAGATGTTCTTTGTCCACACTGATGAGACAGGTTATTTAGTGCTAAATGAAAAAAAACCTGTTTGATATTATGCAATAGTTTTAAAGTTAAGGCTAATTTGTGGATAAAATTAGCATACAATGAGAAACATTTTAGTGCAAGTTAAACTTTACAAACAGTATTTGCTCACAGTTGGTACGTCTGTTTTAATACTAAACTGTTTCTTAAAGTTCATGCTGCAATGAGCCCAATGTGAGTTATCCTGGCTTGATTGTAGCAGACATGTTGTTATGGAGTGCAGATGTTGGTAATCTTCCCCTCTGTCAGTGCTGGAGTACTGATCAGTAAACCCCGGAACAGCTGGAGCAGAGGCCGTCGACTCTGCATTCTCACACGTCAACTCTGCCCCCCAACTGTGCTTTCCTCTCCGTGTGGTTCAGCAGGGAGATCATGTCCCACAATTCAGCTGTGTGACAAGACACAGCTCCCTGCCCCCCTACTCTTTCACCAGTTAATTAGATGGACAGCTAACTTTGGGCTTTGTCCCACCTGCAGCCTCTTAAAAGACCTAGGGAATGCCCCGTGATAGAAAGACTTATAGTCTATAAATTTAAGGTAATTCTAAAGGAAAATCTTGACAAAAGACCAGAGACTAGAGGCAAGCTTAAATTTCCATCAAGACAACAACTTTAAACACGGAGCCAGAGCTATAATGGGATTTAGATGGAATGGCCCAGTCAAAGTCAAGACCAAAATCTCAATCAAAATCTATGACAGTTCTAGAAAATGGACTTTCTCCAACAGACTGATAGAGCTTTTATTTCATAAAGAAGGATAGGCCTTTTCATTATTCATCCCTAGGCCCCAGGGAAGACCCAGACACGCTGGAAGGACTATGTCTCCCGGCTGGCCTGGGAACACCTTGGGATTCCCCCGGAGGAGCTGGAAGAAGTGGCTGGGGAGAGGGAGGTCTAGGCCTCCCTTCTTAGGCTGCTACCCCCGCAACCCGACCCCGGATAAGCGGAAGAAGATGGATGAATGGATGGATGGATGGATGGATGGATGGATGGATGGATGGATGGATGGATGGATGGATTTCTAGATGCACAGTTAAAGGTTTTAGGATAGATAAATACCCTAAAAACCTTTAACTGCCTGAAGTGAGAGGTTCTGCAAAGTGTTGACACTGGGGGCAAGACTACAAATGCCAGCAACACATTTTAAGATTTTTATTTGTAAAACAAAGTGAGAAATCAATTTGTCATTTTTCCCCCACTTCTAAAATCCGGTGAGGTCTATAAAAGCTCCATAAAATTCCCTCATGTTTAAGTTGTAATGTGACAAATTTTAAAAACGCTTAAGTAGAAGATATATTCAACATCGTAAACAAATTCCCAAAGATGCCTGAGAGCCCCAGGAGAGGAAGGCAGACATCGGTTAATGTTACATCAGAAAGCTGTTGCAGCAGACTGATACATGCACACTCCACACAGAAGCAGGCATTCACATACACACCCGGCTGCACAATCACATGCCCTACTTGCTCTGTAACCTCAAAAGCCAAATCCTCCCCTTTGATATCTCCTGCTCAATGCAGTTGCTCACGTCACACACAGATCTCCTCCTACTACACACATACTGTCTGAACACCGGAGCATTCTCTGTGTGGAAACCCTGCCTGGAAACTGGAAAGGAGGGATTTCATTTGTTCCAACTGGACCTGTTCCATGGCAACTGTGTCCTTGTAGCTAAACAGTTAGTGGAGCCTGCATGGCTGGAATCATACTGGAGCACCGACATGTTGACTAAAAGAAGATTACTATAAGAATGTTTTATTTCTGTCTGTAACATGAGTTTAACTCTGAAAATGTTTTTTGATTCTGATTTGGAAATTTTCAAATACCTTAAGCATTTTTAGTCTTTCTACTTTCTTTGAATTAATAGACAAAACAGTGTCTCTAATATTTAATATATTGATTCCATGAAGCATTAGCCGTCTTTACCCATTCATCAGTTGTTTTTTAAGCCGTATTTGAAAATAAATATGATCTTTGTCTAGTGTGTGTCCTCTAATAGGTTAGATGAGAACACATTGAATAATGTAGCATTTGTGAGGTGGCAGTGAGGGGTGATTTTGTGCCTCTTTTAGGTATTGCGGAGGAGGGGCTAGTTATGAAGCAATGACATTTGATCTGGCTCTCGTAACTGAGAGTGCAGATACAAATGGCTACCTTTTGTCAGGGTTGTCTGGTAATCATGCATGTCTGTCTTGCCGCAGACCAATTTCAGTCAAATATGAAGCCTCCTGTTATTGAGGGTGATTAGGACATTTATGAAATATATTATGTGTAATAATACTAATATTAACATCTCTTTTCTCTTTGTCATCATGTTTTATAGGGCTGCTTTCTCAGAAAATATAAGTTGAGTGAAGAAGGTTACTGTTTTGCAATTTAAACTACGACTGTGAAGGACAAAAACTGTCTATACTAATAAAAAACTTTTGTTTGATCTGATCATTATGAAATAAAACCCTTACTAGATTGAATTGCTTATAGTGCTGACTGTGCTGACTGCTTCCTTATGCAAGGATGCTATAAAAAGATGTTGTGAGAGCAAGATGAAACGTTAAAGAAATGCTACAGCCTATGTAACAAAACTCTGGATTCAGCATTTAAACTTGAATGTATTTTTTTACTTATATTTTTAGAGTGGAGTAATAAAAAGTAGTGCATGATTGTGAAGAAAATAAATGCAAAAAGGGGTGACTGAAGGAAAAACTAAGCCTGCACTGTTTTCTGAAAATATCATAGATGTGGTGGAGGCAGCTTTGTGCTTTGGGAATGATCGGAGAGGGCTTGGGCTTTGGGAAGTATGAATACTTTGAAACTAGGCAGACTAAGAATCCTTAAGAAGTTTAATTTCTTCTTCATTTGGGGAAAGATGTTATAGATCTGTTGTGGAGAGTGCAGTGTCCTCTATCATCAGTTGTTGGGTAGCAACATCAGAACTCGCGCAGTAGAACCAAAACATACATTCAGAGCTTGACATTTTTGGCTATAAAACCACAGAGAGGGAAAATGCAGGATGCTTTTGTAAGCCACTACAAAGAAAAGGACAACAGCCCACTTTTTAATAATAATTATTATAAAATATTTCAAAAGAAGTCTGTCTTATAATACTTTCACCAGAATAAAACATGGTGGTTGAAGAAACAACAAACTGCAGGTCTGATTGGAATCTTTTTTTTAAAAATATGCTTGTTTTATGCCATATTTCTAAAATATGGCATAAAACAAGCATTTTAGCTCAGCTTCTGAACTGCTTCTTTTGATTACATGTCAGCCCATTTGTGGCTGCCAGTTTCTCCATACTGAAATGAGGTAAAACATGTTTGTGCCTATTAACTAAAAAATCTCAGTGTGTCAATATTAATGTGGGCTGGTGTGTGAAGCTGCTTTATTAACTAAGGAAGATAAGGGCGCATGTATAGCAGCTATCGAAACACTCATGCACAAACACGCAGTCTGCAGATAAGACTGTAGAACTGCGTGGGAGAGCAGACTGGTTATCCAGCCTTTACAAAGGCCCCCTGTTTAATCTGCTGCACACATTAAACCCCGGCAGCTCAAAGCAGACATGTCCTTACAGCTGTGGACATGACTCTCTGAAGTGCACCAGCACAGCGGTGTCCACAGCCTCGCAGCACAGAGGCAGATGATGAAGACCGCTCACCATGAATGAGTCGATCTCACACCAGGGATATGACAATCCAAAGAGCCCTCAAAACCAAACACAGGCCTTGAGGCACTGCACAAAGGGCTTTTCTCCACCATAAAAGGCATCACACTGGTCTTTCAACACTTTGAAATGCTGATATTGTTTTCCACAGGATTTTCGTCATGC
Source organism: Poeciliopsis paucimaculata (assembly GCA_903067055.1). Taxonomy (NCBI): domain Eukaryota; kingdom Metazoa; phylum Chordata; class Actinopteri; order Cyprinodontiformes; family Poeciliidae; genus Poeciliopsis; species Poeciliopsis paucimaculata. The sequence goes on from CAEGAD010009937.1 coordinate 34,762, forward strand.
TTTCAACATGAAATCCCTAGAAAGAAAAAAAAATAGATCAAATAAAAGTAACAAATGGCTTAATATTTAACCACTGTTGATCATTAAACAATTAGAAAAAAAACCCAGATTTTAATTTGTGCCTCGGCTTTTATGACGCTAAAGGTCCACTACATTTGTGCCTTGATTTATTCCCTTGAAGCTTAATTAACTGCAAGGGAATAAATCAAATCCAACCTGCCGCTGCATGGAGGTCTAGCTTAAAGACCTGCAAGCGGCGTTTGCAAAAGCAACATTAATGGCATCTATCAGCAGCTACTAATTATGCTGCCTGTGGGCCCTGGATCTGGTTTCAGCTTTGGGCTGCCGCCACCAAACACTTAGCATTCATATTTAATCACACCTCATTATCCAGCAACAATACAGAAAGAAGACAGAGACCTTACCTGATATGCCAGGCAGTCACATACAGACAGGAAAAAAAACATCTCCCACACACAACCATTGACACCTGCACGGACAAACAGCAGTGACATATTAGCAACCCCTGTCAATGGGAGTTTGAGAAGAGTGCTTAAAGTGGCTCAACCTCTTTGAAGAGAAGTAGCACCTCATTTATGTGCTTTCTCAGCAAGTTGGAGCTTTTATGTGAGATCCTGTTTTTTCAGCATTTTCTGGTTCAAAGACGTGCAGAAGCAAACAGAAGCTAATCCTTTATCCTCATAACAACCGCCGGTTTGTTGCTGGGTGATCAGCTTAGAGTCATCATGATGTCACACTCCTCAGGTGTAGGTAGTCTGGTGTTGGACATCAAATATGACTTTAAGCTGCTCAAGACACCTGCCCTTGTTAACTGTCATTCCAGTGAAAGCAAATCTAACAAATCATGTTATTCTTACATTGGAAAACTTCATCAATAAAATTACTTTTAATTTTAATGTATTTTTCAAGTTTGTGGACTTACTTTTGTGTTAGTATAATTTATTGGCTCCCTGTGGAGTTTCTGTATTTGATCTTCTCCAACAAATCTTTTCAAGGGTTTGCACTGCCCAATTTGTACTTAACACTAGTGAAGATAATTATCCAGCACTTGTTTGTCGAGTCCTCGGACTCCCGCCAAGTGAAACACGAGACGCCCCTTAAAAATTCAGGAGCTATTAAAAAACAAAAATAAAACATTGTGATGTTTTGTTACTTCAAGCTGTGAAATCATCATGATAACAACTTGATTTACACATTCAGAGTCCTTTATGCTACTATATAGGACTTTTGCCCTTTTTGTGACATTGTTTTATGCTTATGATCATTGTAAAAATTCCTTTGTATTATAGGAAATCACTGCATTTTGCTTTTGTAACAATCCATTTTGATTAACATTGCTGTGAAAAAAATATTTTCCCCACATACAAACAAAGAACGTTATTTAAATGATGACATATGTTCATAAAGGCAAAACATCTATCTGAAAAGTACCTGGAATTCTGTAAAAATATAAGTTCCTTTGTTGCAAAGTTATACATTAAATGTGGGCAACTACACCCTCTTCAGGGGGTTGAGGTACTTTTTTTTTATTAACCAAAACCATACTTGATTCTTGCCTGTTGTGTACAATCAAGAAATCATTCAACTAGAACATGTCTGACCAAAGAAGTAGGCTTTAAATATCTCAAAAAGCAACACACCATGTCCTAATTTAAATAAATTCAACAATAGACAACAGAGTTACTGGCATAAACCAGAAAGCTATTTTGATTGCTTTCTCCATAAATGGAAAAAGCAAAACACAGAGGCTAGCCAACCTAAAGTACTCTTAAATGACATCAATAACTTATCCAAGAAGCCCGAACTACAGAAATTCCAGGTCAGTGTTCAAGTTTTAACAAAGAATGATTTAAAAATGACTACAGTGGCACAATTTCATGGCAATTCCACTTTTGACAGATAATTTCAAGCTATTGTAAGAAATGCAATGTTTATTGCAATATTTTGAAATTATCTCCAGGGCTCTATGCCCAGATATATCTGGGAGAAAACTAACATTTCAGAAAAAAAGAACATAATATCAACATGGTGATGGTAGTGAGATAAAGTGGGTCTGGTGTTTCACTGCCTGGATGACTGGCCATAACTGATGGAAACCTCTAGATGGTAAACTAAGAAATATTGGTGCAAGTATCAGTGCTGCAATTTACTTATTATAGAAAAATATATGTGAAAACGCATTTCTTATTATTGTATTTTTGTTCTGTTTGTGTGTGTTATGTTGCGCTTGTAGCTTTCAATAGAAGCTATAAATAAAGATGACATATTTAAATGTTTTTCTCAATCGTTCATTTGTCTTCCATTATATAACATGTTAGAACTAGATCCTGAAATAAAAGTTCAGTTTCTCATGGTTCTGAGAGATCGTCAGGTCTCTATACTTGGTAGAAGTGTAAACAAGAAATAAAATGAAGTAATTTGATCTTAGGTGGAGACAGGTAATGACTGTGTGACCTCAGACACTGCTGTCTCCTATTTCTCATCACAGAGAGAAGACCACGAGAGAAAGCTACTTGAGGCACGAACACATGCCTCTCAATCTCCCACATTAAATATAATAAATGTAAAATAAGCTCCTTTAACTTGCAACTATGCACAATACCACTGACACGGTAAGTTATTAAATCCAAGCCTTTAATTTTTTGAATTTTTACTATTCTGCTATAATGTTTTAAAAAAATCATGTGAAACCTTGTGATGTAACATGTAATATGAGTTAGAGAAGGTCTCACGAGCTGTTACTCTTAATTATTCATTCAAGGAAAGCAGTGCTTTTGGAAAATCAATTGTTGCGTTTGTTGCGTATGGACTTTGTTGAAATATTAGCTGTTGGAAAACATATCAGTTCATGAACAGGCCTTAATGTATATTTCATTAAAAATTTACACTCTGGTCTGAGATTGGGTCATGCATGTGCTCATATATGTTTGTGTGTTTTGTGCAGAGATGTTTGTGTGATTCAATTAAGGTCAGAGTGGTGGTGGTCTCAGTCTGCAGTGTTTCGTGACCCATCTCTTGGATGGCCTGTGGACAGAGGTGTGTGTAAGGGGGTGACCTCCAGTCAGTGATATGTGAACCCCCTTATGGACCTTGATGAAGTCAGATTGGCTAATCCACGGAAAACAAAAGTGCTGTCAGTCAGACTTAGAAAATCATCAAGAACAGCAGCAGCACCGCCATCAGGCTGGGTTTTTATGCCGGGATTCACCTTTGATATGTCGATGATAACTGAGTTTTAAAATACTGAAACTAATTATCGCCAAGTGCTCACTAATAGAAACTGACTATGTTTCTGTTTGGATGTATGGAACCTGCTGATTATGTATTCAGATTTCCACATTAAGCAACACACAGTAAGCCCAACAGAATAAACCTCCATAGAGGCAAATAAGGTGATTAACAAAGACATCTGGAATGGCGTACACAACTGACATGTTTCACACATTCACACCGCCAGGGATGCTCTGTACTTCTTGTAGTGTCACCTTGTGTAATGTTGTAGTGAATGTGTCAGACATCAATAAACCACTCAACCAATATACCTGTAGGGACTGGAACTACATTTGAGACTTGAATATATTAAATGAATTTAGATTTAGATAAATCTTAAAGAATTGACACAGACAGACTGTCAGATAAATGTCACCCAAGATTTACCTGGATTACCTGCAAGTCCCTTTTCCATTGTCAAGTCTTACGATAGCCACTTAATATTTGGTTTGGTTCCCATGTTGGGTGTGTCTCCAGTAGCTGTGTGTTCCGCACTACGTGAACATGAATATGAACAGGAACGTGGGTGTACAGGAGCTGAGGTCGACACTCAGATGATGTCATTTGTGATTGTACTCTTGGACTGACCATTTCTCAAAAATCTATTGGTATAGTTGCAGGTTGCCCTGTGCAGTTAATATGATATGCGTTCTTCCCCCAAAATTGATAAAAAGATTTGGACCTCAAGGTTTGACCGTAGAAATATTGATTTGCTACTCGGCATCTCAGCAACAACAGTCATATTGTGAATTGAAAATTGTGGTTTAGATTTTAACATTGCTCATCCAGTTATGTAAATCCATGGACCCGCGGTCGTTTCAAAAGACAGTGGAGAACCATATCTGCAAATGGGGACAAATCTGGATGGTACTTACAGGAGAAGAACCAGTTAAATTTTTAAGATTAATACACAGCTCACTAATGGTTACAGTAGAGTTAATAATTAGCTAATAATAATAATTTGCCAATAAAATTAGTTGCTCAGCCACACTATTTTTGTTTTCTATTAAAAAAATCTACACCTATTCAAAATAAAGTAAACTGAACTGGACAAGAGTGAACAGTCACAAATAGCAAGCTACAATATATAACAAAAACACTTCATAAACAATTACTAGGGGGATAAGAAAGTACAAGAGCAGTATTTTCAAGCACATGAATTTGTGCAACCATTTTTTGTACACACATATATGATAAATATATATGCAAAAATATATGGCGTAAGAAGTGGTAGGCCAACTATGCTAGTGCAAATATCCCTATTTGTGTCCAGATGAGTAACTATTCTGGCTGTGAGGTAGTCATCGAGTTCAGCAAAGAGACGGCTTGAAGATAGAAACTGTCTCTGTGTTGGCAAGTTTTTGACATTAGTACTGTGTAGCGCCGACCTGAGGGTAAAGTCGTAAATAATCTCTGACCGGAATGCGTTGGGATGTGTTGTAATATGTTAGCCACCCTTTGGGTAAACATAGACTTATACAGGTCATGAATAGAGAGAATGTCCGTCCTGACGGACCTCTGTGGAGATATAATTGTTGATTGCAGTTTGGACTTGTCCTGTTTTGTAGATGAGCCAAACCACACAGAAATGACAAACATATGACAGACTGTATGATGGCAGTGTAGAAGATGATCAGCAGCTCATGTGGAAGTCTGAGAGTTATATAATCCCTGTCATTATAAAAGGATATATATAAAAAAAAAAACTAAGCCTTTTCCTCATTTTTTATGTGTGACTAATGCAGTTTCTCTTAAGGCTAAGCTTCTAAAAGGGAATTCCCACTCCTCGTGTTTTCCATTCACAGTATTTTGTATGTATTTCATCCACAGACATCGCTGTATTGTGCATTATGAGGTCATCCTCCACTGTAATCTTCCCCCAGCAGATGAGACTAAGCAGAAAATGAAGAAAAGCCAGTCCATCAAGCAGTACCAGCCAACCTCCATCCCCTTTGCCAGTTTGCCCTCCTCCAGTCTTGTTTACATCTCGTCCCTCCACTTGAGATGATGTCATTTGAACAGCTTTGTTATTCTTGTGAATATTTAACTGAAACAGGCAGCGCGCAAGGAGGATGAATGAAATATAATCAGTGGTAAATGGGATGTGAAGAGAGATGCGACAGTGAGAGGGAGCTGGAGAAACCACATTCCAGGAGTATGAGGTGACCCAGTGTTGACTGCCCCACGAGGAATTCCTTTGATAGTCCTTCTATCTGTCCAGCAATCAATACACAGTACTGGACTGATAAAACAACACGGCTCACATCAAAGCACACGCCTGCCACAATGAGAAGGATCAGTAATAAAATGTCAATTATTAATAGAGGGGAAGGGTCCCCTTTCAAGTGGAAGGGAATTTAGATAATGAAATTCAAACAGAATGTAACGTCCTCAGATGCTTTCCTCAAGGCATTCAAATCCTTCATAAAAGGACATTTAATTGCATGTAGACAATGCAGTTTCACCTAAAAAAAAGTCAATTTCGACATCAAAAAAGGAAAGAAAAAAATCAAAGATGTAGCCTTCTTGTAACCTTCAGACAACTTTTTGCAGCTGCTGTTAGTCTGAACCTATAACCCTTCACCTCTAAATAACCTGCACATCTGTCCCAGCAAAGTACAGATTCACAGATCCATATTCAAATGCACCTGAACTCTTCACACCTCACCATGGCTTTCAATCAATACTTTTCTCCCAAGAGTAGCTTTGTTGTTTCATGTTTTGATTCAGACGGCCAGCGTATTTCTTTCTTCTCATTCGGTTTGGCTCCAGCCCAGCTGACTACAAATTTTATACCTTTTGATGCAGCAACACGTCTGACACTATGATTTATTAATTAGCATGTCTCTGATAACTATAGTTTTTAGAGAACGCACATCATTGTGCTCTATAGTTCAATATGTCCATAGTATTAAATATATATGGAAAGTGGACATAAACTTTATATATGTTCAACTTTCACCAAATCAAAAACAAAAACAAACAAAAACTTATATATATATATATATGTATATATATATATATATTGTTGGCATTCCCATTTGGAAAGAAACATACTGTAAAGCACCAGGATCCTTCAATAAAAACATCTTTATTGTCTGTTTTTCCTCTCATTTCACCCCCAGGCATCAGGGTGTTTTCTCTCCCCTTTTGTAGTGATCGAACAAGTATAACCACTAATGAACATGTCAGTGTTTCAGAGTTGTTCCTTCCCATGAAGTTCACATAAAAGCAGAATTTATTGATTTCGCACTCCAGACAAATATATTGTGAAGTTTTCAATCTGTTCCCACCTCAACTCGTATTCTTCTCATCTCTGCTGGATAAAATTTGAGCTCAATGAGGGGTCTGGTTTGTTTGCTTACATCTGCTTGATCAAAAAAAAAAAAAAAAAAAATCCCTTCAGTGAAGATTGCTTTATAAAAGGCTTCCTTTTGTTCTTTGAATATTTATTTCAGTCTCCCGAGGAGTTTATAAATCCTGCATCCATAATTGAGCGCTTTATTAGTCTAAAAGTTCATTCAATGAAATGCTCTTATAACCTTTGTCGCATATTTGGGTGCATGTGCGTCTCAATAATAGATTAATTCAAAAACAAAAACTTATATTATAAAGATTAATTTCTCAGCGAATTAGCTTTGAAGTGTTTTTGGTTATTTTAACAGGCTTAGAGTCATGATCCACAGATGTTTTTTTGGGGTTTTTTCTGCTGCTCACTTCTGGGTTTATTTTTCTTACTAAGATCTTGCCATATTCACTTAATCTGTCTGTTGTGCATTACTGTTTTTATAGTGTTACTATGTATGTTCATTCCTTTGTGTTTATCTTCTTTCTTCTTTGGGCTTCTTTCCTCTGTGCATTTTGCTTTATTCTCTTATTTTAGTATTAGACTTTTTCTCTTTTGATATGTCGATTCTTTTATGTCTAATTTCAGCCTTCTCTGTGTTATCTGTGCTAATTAGTGTCCTTCCTTCAGTCCCCGTGCTTTGTGCTCTCCCTTAGTTCTTCATCATTCCCCTGATTAGAATCACCTGATTTACATGTTACTAATCACACCTCTGTAGTTAAGATCCCGTTTTTTTAAATTATTATTATTATTGGATTCTTCTGTTATTCTCACCCCAGTTGGATGTCCTGTTCCCTTTGTGCCATTTCTGTCAACCTTGTTCTTCATTAAACGTTTTGTATTCCATTTCTGCTTTTGGTCTGCCTGTGCTGTTGTTCCAGCCAAGCAACCATGATGTTCCACATCGGACATTTTCACAAACTACTTCTGGTACTTACCCAGGGCTGGTGTTAGAGACGGTTTTTAAAAGGGGAATATTATGTAAAACCTTTTGGAACTTTATATTATGGTACAATGTTATTCTCTCATAAATATATATAGAGTGTTGCTTTGTTTTTGATTTGGTGAAGCATGTTTGAGGAATCATTTTAATATTTTTCTTTTAAAAAATATTTTAATTGGTTTTTAAATTATATTTAAATTTTTAGAGTAATTGATTGTTCACTCTTCATGTTAACTTTAGGACTAAGGTTTGCTGAAATACACCTGGCATACATTCCTGTGTTTGTAATGAATCTATATAAATATCATATTTTGAATTGTATTACTTAAATTACTTTTTTGAAAATCTGTAACTTTATTGAGGTTTTTACCCAAAGTATTTAATCAAGTTGTTGTATGTATGATATAGGCAGGTATTAACAATTTGAATGCAAGGGATTTACAGTCGCAAACTGGTTTGACAATGGGAGGCAGTAACTCAGTAGGGTACCAGGCATTTTTACCTTTTCCAGCTTTCGCCTTATCTGCTTCTTTTGTTGGGCTAATGTGGTGACTCAGGATACTCAGTGCTCAGCAGGAAGCTCCTGGCCTCCTGCAGGGCAAAGATGGCCAAGAGTGAAAACACCATGTTTAACAAACAGACCTCTATAAAGTCAAGCTGGGATGCGAATGTGGGTCCCTGAAAAAGAGAACAGCAGCAAAGGAATGACACACACTGTTAGTTTGCATGGCAATCAAGCCATCATCCCTACTACATTTAAATAGAAGTACACCTTTTCACAAATGCCAGAGGGCAAAAAAGTGATGAATGGAAATTAATGTAAGGGGTAAGTACTGCATATTTATCTGCTTCATTTTTACCAAATACAGTTAAAAAATTATTTGCTTTGATGCAGCTGAGTGGATCAAAAAGGATTTATTTGAATTATTAAACACAAATACATTAGAGCTGGAAACAAAGAGAGAAAACAGGAGATCATAATTATATCAGAAGCCCACCAAGTTTTAAGAAAAATAGCAAAAAAAATCTTTAAGCAAAATGATCAAAATTTTTTACAATTTTTTTTTTTTCTGTGTCTGGCCTGACTTCTTTTTCAGTTGTCAAGCCAGACAGTTTCTTTTTTGAAAGCAAAAAAAAAAAAAAAAACTGAACTTGTAATTTTCCACTAGTTGCTCAACGGTCCTGTAAATCCTGTTGGAGTAGTTCAGGCATCTTCTGAAAAGAGCAACTTAAACAAGAAAAGCTTGCTGAAAGGACTCCTACAGCATTGCATTTAGGATTTGAACTTTGCCCTTGTTTTTAATTTAACTTTAGCCTTCTTAAACAATCCTTTGATAGAACAGCTTCCTCTCTCATTTCATCAGAAAGGAAGTGCTTTCACTTCCTTATTAATACATTAATTTTCAAAGTCATTGTAATTCAAAAAGCTAAATGTTCCACCAGTGACTGAAGCCTCCCTGATTCAGTGTCAAAAAACAGGCCCACACCATGATACCACCAGGAACACAAAGTCTGTGTGAAAACAGAGCAGTTAAGATTCCTAAAGTAGAATCATTCCATTGTCTTTCAAAGCACTTTTACTCCCTAAAAGGTTGAGGTCCGCCTTGTCCTCCCATAAGATATATAAAATTAGATTTTGTGTAATAAAAATGTTGAAAAAATATTTCTACAATCTTGTTATGTTTATCTATATGTTATTTGCATCTTTTTATGTTAAATGTAGCTCTATTTTGGGTTCAAACATTCATAAGATGAGTCTACATAACACTTGCTACTAAAATAGTGCTGTTGCTCATTTGGTATTAATTTATTCCCACATATAAATTTGGGAATTTTGGTTTTTAGCGTTGGATAGTGTTAGTTTTGCCCTTCAAATGAGAAGTATATTGATAATAAATTCAAATATACTTTTGTTGAAGTACAGATTATTGCTTCTACCAAGCTTTGAGCTGTTGATCATAGTAAACTGTATATGTAGATTTAGTTTAAAGTACATTGCAGGACAAAAGTCCTTCCACCTCTTGAACTTTTGTCACATTTGTAGATTTTATTCGTAATAACTCTAGAAAACTATGCACAAATTTCCTTTCACTTTAGATATCCATAATTCACTGTAAATCTGTAACACTAACTACTTTGAAGTATGTGGTTGTGATGAAATGTAAAATGTTTCAAGGCATACAAATACTTTGCCAGAAACTGCAGCTCAATATGTCCTGTGCAGGCCTGACAGTCATTGACCATCTTCTGCAATGTTAGTTATACAGTCAGCTTTCATCTGTTGTTAATAATGGAGTAGTTTCTGTAAAATAACCTTATATCATAGTCAATAACAACACTGGCTAGTCTCTGTCTATTTAAATTGCCAGGCAGAAATTCCAAACAAACACAGATTCTCAGATTTATGACAGAAAAATCACCAGATTTATACCCGGAGACAAAAGGATGGTGTCATCTTGTGTTCTGCCTGCCAGCAGTGAGATTTGCCAGAGAGTATTTCTGACAATTATAGTCCAGTTATCTGAACAAGCCAACAGAACACAGCATACAAAAAAATAAAGGCTTTGTAAAGAAATGTTGCAATACAAAAAAAAAAAACAACAAAAAAAAACATTTAGTTATTTTAGTTACTCTGTCTGTAACTGTATCTTTTTTTCAGTGAAATTGTCAATTCATAAATAATATTGATCTGTGTCTTTGCCAAAGTGAGCTCATTCCTTCCTTTCTTATTCTTCATATTTAGCCCTGGAATTATGTGGTGAAGAGTGCTTGAACAACTTTGAAAAAGGAGTAAAGACTAACTTATTTCTGTCATTTGTTTTTTTATCTTCATCTTCACCATCCATTTAAGACTAAATGTGTAGTGTTTTCCAACATCCTTTGAGGAGTATTCAAGAATGTGTGAGCTCTCTGAATTATTTTTTTTACATCACACCTTCTTCCTAATTGCAAATGACTTCACTATGATCCCTTATCATCAGCTGTTTAGCTTAACTTCCATCAACTCTTCCTTTTATTCTTCCACCTTTTCTCACAGTAGTGTGACTCATCTTCACAGTTAGGCCTTCATTGTCACATAGATCCATGGTCTATAATCTGTTTGGTCCTCTGATTCCCACCCAGACTCTTCACACCATCGCGTGACTCTGTTTCCCCATCTAAAAGCAGAATAACTGACCATTACCACATACTTTGCTCTACACCACTTCCCTTCTCTCACTTTGCTTTACTGTGTCTACTCAGCTTGCATCTGTTTCAAGGTCCAGGATAAGGTTTCTGTTCTGAGGTCAGTGACCCACAAGAAGGACTGAGTTAATGGGTCACAGGAACAAGGGAGACACCCCCCACCTGGCAGCAGGCGCTGATGTCATGGCAGGATGCCTCAGGGATGGGTTGCACGCTGGTGATATCATAGCATGCTTGAATACGTGATGGATGAGTGACAGATTGGAATAGGGGGTGTGAATGCATTCAGAGATACATGGATGGCAGCGACATGGTAATGCAATGTGATGAAATTTAGAAAAATATGAGGTAATTGGCTTTTACCATGACTATCTTAACATAAAGAAATTTTAAAGAAAAGTAGCAAAGATCTTCACTTTTAATATAGTCTGAGGTGATTCCTTTGTTTTCCTGGGTAGAAAACTCCAGAGTCAACCTCTTGGCTGATTAGTGATTAAGACACTCTTATGGTAAATAAACTATTATTTGAATAGTATCCAGATTTTTATTGTTTCTTTAAACACAAAATTCCAAACCAAATAAATGCAAAGAATGGAACTGTTGGGGTTACATGCTGAAACATGTTCAAATTCAATGAAAAACAGGTGCTTTGGACAAGAAGACACCATCGAAGATCCCACATTCCAGCACGGGGCTAAACCTGCTCCTCCTTCTTCTCCTCATATTCTTCATCTGAAACTCTTAAGACTCAAAACACTTTGATTACAAGATCATTTTACTCTGCCCGGCCAAGAGTGAAACATTACTCTAAGTGATGTCTCTGCTAGATAGTTATAGATTGTGCCGTATGGAGGATGAGGTCATCCAGCTAATGTGTAACTGCAATGCCTCAATGTCACTTTTTTTAATTGGAAAGTCTAGCAAGGTCTAATGTCTTGTGTGCTAAGATTGTAATCTCTTCAACAGGATTAGACATGACATTTATACCTAGTTCATATAAATATAGAAATATCTAGCTGATTTTTTTGGTGAGTCAAGGCCTGTGCTGGGTGATCAATTGACCTTAGAAATTACAAGTTCAAGGAAAGGGTCAGGGAGCTCGGTTTTAAAGTTTGTGTGCACACAGAACTACTGTGTTCTACCATGACGTGCCAGAATTTCCACCAGTTGTCTTCTTGGGAATCTCCATGGCTGGAACAGCAGCAGCTGCCGAGCCACTCCACCAGACAACAAAATTAATCAGGGAAGTTTTCCAAAACAAATGCCGACTAGACAGCTCTCTGGTGCTCCAGCTTGACAGAAAAAGATTCATCACATATTCATCTATCATACGGCACAGAGTTTGTGGATTTCTATCCGCAGTGCTTTGTAGCTTCTGCATAAAACAACAAAAAACTTGAAAACAGTAAAATATCTTTGGCTGTGCCTGACATAACACCTGGAAACAAATGTGTATTTTTTTTATTTAGCAGCAAAAATACACACATTACTCAAATGACAATAACACAACAATTCATTAAATATTTTGATTCTTTAATGATAAAAATAACTGCTTAATGGTCGGAACTCTTGATTTTTTTTTCTTGTGTCCACATTAACCTGTCAATATTAAACTCATTGTGAGAAGATAATGATGAAGACAACAATGACATCACCACATGGCTCACTGACTCCTAACTGTCAATAAAAAATCCATCAATTAATTAAACCTGGACAACTCAGACCATGATCATATCTTAAAATAATTTTTTCCGGCTTGTGAGCTGCTAATTGGTTTTGCAGCCTTCAGGCTGAATCTTAAGACATTATCAACTTGTTCACATCAACAAGAAGGTCGTGTTGTTTTGAATGATCAGACACAGTGAGTTTATCTCTACTTGGACAGATTTCCAATTTCTACTAAATATTGAAACATTTATAATTTCTTAGACCCAAATTTGTCAGGCCAACAATAGCCTTTGTAATATTTAAGCCTATGCTGTGTTAAATATTTCATCACCTGTACTGGTAGCACCGGCTGTCAAATCTTCACCAGGAGGCAGCATTAGCACATTTTTCACACTGCAGGTTCATATGAAGTTCATCTTCTGTAATCCACCTCTCCCTGTGCCGACCCTTTCTGCATGTTTATCGAATGGCCTTGAGGTATAAAACCCATTTCACACTTCTGTCAAAAATGGTCAGTGATACTTCATATATACAAACACCTGCCAATAAGCTAGTATGGTCACTGTTCGCTGGGAACCTTATGATATTTAAGAAAATGAAATAGTCTCCTGAAATCTTAAGAGAGAAATGTTATAGAATACGCAGTTCTTGATTTCAAGATATAAAAGTATTTTAATTATTACAAACCTTGTAAAAAAAATACATTAAAGCCTTTTTTTCAACAACTTAAAACAAGAAATTTAACCAGTGATTCACCACGTGAGTATATGTCTCAAATGTGCTGTACAGATTTATTAGAAACACCTGTGCTAGTGTATTCTCCTGGTTTCACCAATAATCTATAATTTTGCTTTTTGTAAAAGCAAAATTATAGCATGAAGGGCAAAAGGGCCACAATCCAATAAATTAATAAATAATTTATCTATTATGTAACTATATGTCATCATTTTAATAAAGTATTTCTAACTCTTCAGCAGTCAATCATGGTCTGTAATCTGTTTCTTATAAACATATTGTTTTAAAGTTATACAGATTTTTTTTCTACTGAAATTAATAAAATTGCAGATTAACATCTGATATAGTTATTTTAATTAAGTTCAGTTCAATACTTTACTAATCTCAGAAGGGAATTAAATAACTCATACCATCCAAGCTTCTTTAAAGAGTCAATGTAAATGGTGGTTGTGGGCAAACAAGAAGCATATCCTGCATTTTCTGTTATTTCACATATGAAAAAGCCTCTGATTAAAGATACTCCACTGATGAATTACAGTCTCATTAAGACATAGTCAGTGTTCTCCATTATGTTCTTCATGTTATAAAGCATTCATTTTGGAACAATCATCTCTAGAGGCTCCAGAGCAATTCCCGGAACAGAGCCGGCCTTCTTTGTCAGTTTGTTGGATCTTTTTGGAGTCAGTGACTGTGAGGCTGCTTGTGCTTTCCACAAAAGAAGTTTAGCAGACTTTTTAAAAGATATGTAGCAGAGATTTGAGGTTTCAAAGGTTTCACTTGAAACGCATGAAAAAATAAAATACTTCAGTATTTCTTGACTTAGACTTGTGCTCAAAAGTCTTGGGACCTGACTTGTCTGAGACATGGGTCTTATTAACCCTCTTTATGGAAGCCAGTGCATGAGCAACAGACTGCTACTGTATGCCATGTAAATGTGCTTGATTACTGGCCAGTGATATTAGTAAATTATGGGCTACTAATGACTCATATAAATCAGTAAATGTTAACTGTAGCTTTATAAAAATGACAACATCAATGTGTCATGAGTCACAGGTGTTTTCATTTAATTTACTTTTCATTTACTTTTGGGTTTATCTTCAGTACTTCTTAGTTCCTTATAATTGTACTTTGCATGTTTTAGTTTTCTCCCTGGTTCAACACACCTGAATCAAATGATGGCTCATCCAGGCCCTTTGTAGAACACATGCTGAGTATGTAGTAACTACCACCAAGGAGCCAAATAAAGCTGCTTCACCAATGGCAAATCTCACTCACCGGAGTATGTCTGGTTCAGTTCTCATCTGGAAAAAAATACTTGTGAACAGCACTGATATGCAGCACCTGGGTGTGAGTAGTGAAATAGCAAAATTTCATCAAGGACAGTCTGAGCTGTGCTTACTTATATGTAGCATCATGATTCCATCCCCATTACAGTCCGGTGTTTAGGTGAGGCCCGAGGCATCGATACTTCTCTATCCCCTCCACTTTGAAATATGAAGTTTCTCTTGAAATCTACAGATATCTGCTTTACTTTGTCAAAATTTAAGATTGAATGATTGTTCTGACACCATGTCACAAAGTGTTCTATGAGCTCTCCATACAAAGGTTTTGCTCATCTGAATACATCTTCAGATAACAGAACTCTGTCTGGTAATGGAGACTGGAAGGCTGAGATGTATAGAGTGAATATTGATAGTGGGAGGATATTTCCTCTGGTTCTAATGTACACAAGCCTTAAGCCTCACAAACTGTTCACTCATATGTGCTGTGGTGACAAAAGAGGAGGACAACTGTGACACAGATGTGGTAGATACTGCGCTGAGCTGAAACAGCCTAACAACACATCAGCATATTACCTAGGAAAAGTAAATATGACTTCACACGCATGTCAAAGTCCTTTGCAACCAAGCCCAAAATATTCCACAGAGAAAGACATAAAAGATAAGGCTGCATCTATAATATAGATGGCATGGGTTTTAGAAGCTCGAAGCTTGGTAAATACTTTGGCTTTTAGAATTAACAAGTAATTTAAAAATTATGCTGACCTAAAATTAATTAAGTCTTTTTAACAGGGTGTGCAAATAGGTGAAAATAAATTAACTGTATGTTATACAAATAGAATATTTACACAACCAGGTTTTAAAAAAAAAAAAAAAAGTTTTTTAAAATAATTCCCAATGTACTTCTCATTTATTAAGAGCACAAATGGACAACTGTCACCATGTTCAGCTATGAATCAAGTCTTTCAAAAAGACTGTTGAACTTTGGTAGCTATTTTTTTTTTCATTTGCATTATATCGCTTACAGAGATCCGGGGAATGTTTGATCATGTAAAACTATTTGGGAGAGGGTAGATACTTTTTATATGTCTGTTACAAAAACAAATGCATTTTGGTTGATTGCAGAGAATGATATTTGATAGAAACATATTGCTTCATACAATCGCAATTAAATGTGATGCAGCGAAACAGCATTTCTCCCCCACATTTCTTGTTTTTTTTTTGTTTTTTTACTTTTTTGTCACATATGTCTCAGGACATAAAACGAAACCACTAAGAAATTTTAAACAAGGAGTTTTCAAATGACTATTTCATCTATTTTTAAATTTAATTTATAAATTTATACATTTAAACTTAGTAGACAACAAGTGAGAAGCAGTTACATTTCAGTCACGCTGAAGGTCTTTGGAGTATGAACAGCTGATTCCTGCAATTATGCTAAGACTTCCAAGTCCTGAAGCATTAAAAGACACAGGTATTACTTAATACTTAATATTTTTAAACATGCCTCTTGTAAAAAGCATGAACTCCATTGCCATTCCAATCAACTTTTTTCATTGTCAAATTATATATATGTGTGTGGGGGTGTGTGTGTGTGTGTGTGTCAAGGGGGGAGTTCAAACAGATGTAGAAATAGGTCATAAAGTTAAATAATCTCACTCTCAAGTGTTTGGGACAAATTATTGTTATTCAGCTGAACTAACATGGCCATGGCACACAGAAAGTGTGTTTTTATAGTGTAAAATTACTTTGAAAAAAAGAAAAAGATTCCTTCACTATAAAGAGAGACAAATGAGAAAAAATTGCTTAATTCCAATGAAATTTGTTATTAATCCTGGTAACCAATGTTTAGCCCTGCTGGATGGGCAATACAACGCAAAAGGAAAAGCTTAGTGGCTGTAAGATTCCTTGGAAAACAGATGACTGATATGTCAAACCAACAGAGGCTGCCTTTCATCTACTCTTTAGGAAAATAGGCACCAAAAAAATACTCTTGTGGAACACCGACACATTATTTGCAAGTGAAATAGTATTCTTATTGCACCACATAGACGTCAACACTTGGTAGCAAAAGGCAATGCACACTTCATCTGAATCATGTAACAAACGCAGCTGTTCATTAAAGCAGGACTTAAACCTATGCTATCTGCCTTTTACCAAATAAATTTCTTCTGTATGGTCTGAAAATGTCACCACTGGTTACGCATCACCGCTGGATGTTGGTTTTAAAGATATTTATCTTCCTTTTGGGGTTTGTGTTTCAGAACTTCTTTTGCGAAGCCACAGGTAAGTATGTAAGGGTACTGCTCATGGATATGTATTGTTTAATGTTATTGGTTCATTGATTCAGATGGTGTCTCTTACAGATGGAAGTCGGATCAAAGACATGCTGTTTATCAGCCCTGACACTCCAGATCAGACATACAATGCGAGTTTCCCATCAAGTAAGTTTGGCTTTATAAATATGAAATTCTATCCTTCTTAAAGTAAATATAACAAACAAAAGCAAAGACACCATTGTTTTGTGTGTGTGTGTTTTTTAGAGGCCATCTTTCAAGAGAAAAATAAAACTAAGCTGTGTTTTAACATCCAGGCAAACAAAACAGGTACAGTTTTCCTGGTCCGTTTTGGAAATAACCACAAAAGTTTCCATCTTGTTGACTAAATGTTTCTGGCTGACTGTATTTTCAGACTGTTGCGAGAATTTCAACTGCAGCACAAGAGTAATTCAGCACAACAGCACTCATTACCATCTGAATCTATCTGAAATGAATCTAGAAAATTATGATATTGTGTTGCTGCTGAACACATCTTACAATTTCTCATGTTTGCCATCAAAGTTCTACAATTCAACAGGCAAGTCACTTGTTTATGAACAGCAGGGTGAGGTTGCCCCCTATTGGTGATAAAGTGTATATCGCTTCTTTCATGATATGAATTCATTTTAAAATAAACCATATTTATTTCACCTTCAGGTTTGATTCTAAATCTTCACAAGTGCTTAAAACTAGGTAAGTCTGTCCATCAGCATAATGTTTTTTAGCAACAATATTGCTCCTAACAAGGTCTTACGTTTTGTTTTAAGGTTGGAGTAATATCAGACTGAGTTCTAAGGGTCTATGTGTACAAAATCTGATCAAGGAAGAAAAACAATGTCACGGTAATTTTTTCATTTGTAAGTGAATTTAAAGGAAATTTCTAACACATATTATTAACAAGCTGTGCATGTCTGTGTGTGTGTGTGCGTGTGCGTGTGGGTGTGTGTGCCTGCAGGTTCAGCAAAGATTGAATATATTGTTAAAATAAAACAATGCACAAAACGTGTAACGTGTAATCTCCCAGGGAAGAAGGCAGAGGCAACCTTAACCTTCAATGCTTCAAGCACACCTATAAATACAGCGGAAGCATCGTAAGTCAATTTTTAATCTCATTAATGCAAGGATGACAAGCAAACTACAGGCTCTATGTGTCACTACGTCAGGAATATTACTGCTGACTAATGTTAAATTATTATTTTGAGGAATATCATGAAAGATCTTGCTTCCAAACTGAGTCTGATGGGCAATGCAAGCACAGCAGAGATCAAAATGGGAAATGTCACTGGGGTGATGGCTAAACTGCCAAAACAGAATCACACAAGCATGAAATTTGGTTTCACATCAGGTGGGAATGTAAATGTAAGTAGTGCTTGTTGACATGAGAAAATAGAGAACTACCGTAATCGCAAATATATATCCATCATCTGATTTCTTCTAAACAAGCTCTGCCTGTAACAGATTCTCCAGAAAAATGATATGGTGATGGACTTCTCTAAAAGTGTTTACCTTCCTGATGAAGCCAGTAAAATGGCAGTTGAAAACAACGGATCATTTGCTGGAGTTTTGCTTTTTCCAGATATTCCTGAGGTAAAACCCAAAGATGATCCTGTTTTGCTAAAACTCAGACATAGTAATTTAATATCAATTACATTTCATTCTCAACAGATTGACCAGAATCATTCCCTTTTCAAAAATGAAATGGTGGGGGTGGAAATGGGAGCAAGCATATTTAATCTCTCACAAACCATCAACATTCAGTTCACTAAAGTGAACACGGTAAATATGTTAACAAGTTTCATACTAACTTTTAGTTAAACAGATTAAGGATAATATTTTTCTTCTTTTTTTACACTGATACAGACTGGATTTAATGCCACTTGTGTATCATGGGATGGAAAAAATGATAATGGTAGGTTGATTCAATTTATGGAAATTTAAAAAGTGTCCTATGAAGTTTCCAACTGCAGGCTTAGGAATGTTATTGAAAGATATCAGTTGATATAACTTCACTTCATTTTAGTGTCTGAAATTATGTACACTGGAGCTACTGTAGACTTTAGTTTTACTAGTTGACTGAAGTGAAAAAGAAAAAAAAAAAAAAAAATTTCTGTGACGTCTTAATTATACTCAGAGTTATTTTTTTTATTTTTTTCAATTTGAATGAAAGAAATATTACCTTTTTACTTAATGCAAAGTTTCATAATGTTTTGTCATTGACTGCTCACTTGCATGCGAATGTAACGGCAGAAGAAATAAAATTTCAGGTTTTGTCCCATATTGTTCTCACCTATGAAAATTCAATAATGTATTTTCTTTGTCTTCCTATTGTCCTTCAGGGACTGAAGCAAACTGGACCACAGAGGGCTGTCAGACAATAGAAATCAATGGCACATTTACATGCAGCTGCTCTCATCTTACATTTTTTGCTATTCTCATGGTAAGAAGTTTGTATACAATATTTAAAAGTCACTTTTGACATTTTTGTGATTCATTAAATACACTTCTTTATTTCGAACCAGTCATCGTTGCCTGTTGGCAAAGATGGTAATAATTCTACTGGAATTATAAGTTCATCTGACTTGAAAACCCTGACCCAAATCACAAAAGCTGGCTGTGGCATATCCTTGTTCTTCCTGGGTGTGGCTCTCTTCATGCATTTTCTGGTCAGGTAAAAATATTAAAAAGTCTGCTCTTTGATATTAATTAGTCCTCTCTGAATGATGTTGTTAACACAAACCAATTTGCTTCACAGGAAAAATAAAGCCAGTGAGGCTGTAAAGATCCTCATGAATCTCTTTGTCGCCCTGTTCCTCCTGAATCTTTGCTTCTTGGTAAATGAGACAATTGCTAAACTGAAGGTCTTAGCAGCTTGTGTGGCGGTGGCAGCGGTTCTGCACTACAGCATGCTGGCCACATTCACATGGTTCTTCATGCAGGCCTTGCACCTGTACTTCAATCTACACCAGATCCCCACAGATATCAAATATTACATGTGCAAGATTTTCAGCACAGGATGGGGTAAGAGATCCGAGGATAAAACATCAATTTGAGTGCACACTATAAAATCAAGAAGAAAATTATTTGCATTTTTCAGTAATAGATAATATTTGTCTGTTCAGTTGTTCCAGCTGTGGTGGTTGTTGGACTTCTCGCTTCGAGCAAATATGATTTCATCGAAGTTTTTGGTGACAATGGAACCTCAGTATCTATGTAAGGAAACATTAAATATATACTGAATTTTAAATTTGATTGTCTTTTTCTAGAATAATTGCATTTCTGTCATCTCTTTCAGGTGCTGGATCCCTGATTCTACAATCCACACAGGAGTGAACATTGGTTACTATAGCATCGTGTTCATCTTCACCTTAACAGTTTTTATAGTAACTGTTGTGCAGATCAAACACTTTTCATCCAAAAAAGCAAAAACCCAAGACAAAATCTCCACCAAGAAAAGATTTTTCTCTCTTCTGGGTCTTTTCTGCCTCTTGGGCATCACCTGGGGATTTGCTTTTTTCAGCTACGGCCCTCTGCTCCTTCCCTCCTACTACATCTTCACCATCCTTAACTCCTTTCAAGGTAGGATGGAACGTGACCATCAACATTTTGAATTTCACAGTAAATAAAACTGGAAAATGAGCAAAACATCTCATTCTGTGTTTGCAGGATTTTTCCTGTTCGTCTACTACTACTTTTCAAGCAGGGTGATTATAGACGACACTAAACAATCTAAAAGCAGCAGTGGGACCACTGAAAATGTGTACACGTCATCTGCCCATGGATAAGTTACTCATTACCACATTCTTGGTTTCTTTTACTAATATTGATTTATTGTACATAGAAAACTGGAGTTGTCATTTGAAAAGTTAAAGAGAACTTGTTGAGTCAATAGGGTTTTAATCACAGTTCTAGAAATTAAACTTCAAAACATTTTCTGCTGGACTTTGAAGAGTGAACAGATATTTCTAGGTCAAGGTATCCCAATAAACTTAGACCTTAAAGACTTAGACTTCTAAAAGAATATTTCTTTATAAAGGATCTTATCTTGTCCTTCAAGTGAGTTGTAAAGGTTGTAAAAAAGGTCGTTTGTATGGAACCTCTGAATACACAAAAAAGAAAAATTAAGTACCGGTATGCCGAATATTTGTTTAAGTCATCAACAAGAGTAGTTTGAGAGACAAATAATGGTCTTGAAAATGTATTCACTGAGTTACAGATTGTTGGAATCTAAATGTCATTTTCAATAAATTGCTTACTATATCTGTTTTGTTTCTGGCTCCTGTTTCTATTTTAACATTTTGAAGGTTAACTATGATCTGCTAGCATGTAATGTCTTAGGATTTTGATTAAGTGTGTAAACATGACCCACTTACAATTTGCAAGCTTTTAGAAGGAAAATGGCAGCATGTGCAAGCTGAAGCACAGTGGGAACAACCTCAACCAATCTGATGTGTTGCATGCCTGCTGATAATTATTTTCAGCCAGAAGAGCAGCTGACAAAAAGTGGCCTCACCATTTCCTGCAGGAAAAATTCACCTAAGATGAAAAATGGCTCAGACGATTGAGAATATACACAGGCCTAAGAATAAATTACTAAGTTAAAACTATTACCCGAAATGTGTCTATTTGAATGTTCAAAAAGGAATCCTTTATAATCTGAATTGCAAAACAACTCCTAGATATACATCATGTTAATCATAAGCAACTAAGAAGAACTCATTTTTGTTATTGTAGAAAGAAAATGTAAGAATTTGCTTTTAATTTCACAATTGTTTTTTAATTATCAGGTCTTATGTCAATTGCTGCTTGTGTGTTATTTTACAAACATTATCAACCTATGACGATAAGTGAAGGAGCTCTAGTTAAATTAAAATCTATGCCATCTGTCATATTTGTGGACAGTTTATGTGCATTTAATCACAAATCCAATACAGTATATTACTATTGATCTATTTCAAAGTTCTTGAACTATGACAAAACAGGACAAGCGAGACTCCAAAAGTAGCTTGTTTTCAGGACTGCAATACATGACGTCTAAGCAGAAATTCTGTGCTGGTTTATCAGGAACACCTGACTTAATTTAGTCTCCCGGCCTCACCTGGAATGGAAAACATTACCATTATCAGATAGTGTGTTTTTATCAGATAGTGTGCACCTATTCTTTATGAGGAATTCCCGATCATAAAACCAATCGGGCCAGGTACGCACGGTGGCCGACACGCCCAAAATCAACTCATAGCCTAACCATAAAAGGCAAAAAAATACAGTTAGTGTAGAAAACAAAAAAAACGTCATAGCCTACTTTACAATGAGTTTACTTATTATTTACTAAGAGGCTGAATGAAGGACTACTGAAACGAAACTGAATGAGATTCATCTCAACCAATAAAGGACAAGATAATAATTACATATATTTTTGTTGCAGGTTAATTGGAAGTATTGATTTTTTGTGCTTTCTAGAGGTTTTTGACCTAAATTCTGGGACACAAACTATCCCAGAATTTTAAATATTAAAATGCTGAATCTGAACTCACCTTTTATTACCCTTGTAGCATTCAATCGGTTTTGGCTTTTTAAACAATTAGTTGTTTCAAAACAACTATTATAAAAAAGCACCATAAAAGCAGGGACACAGAAGAATTTAGACTTGACAAAAAATGTTTGAGAGTAAAATAATGTTGATGATTGTTGTCTGAATTCTAAGTTTATTTAAAAGTATTGATTGAAGTTAACAAGATCATTGCAGATAAACACAATTCAAGAGGGGAGGGACTGTGTAAAACGTTTGGAGCCTCTTTAATTAAAGTCATAATATTGTTGCGATGTGCTTGAGTTTAATCCATAAAAATCCCGCTCTTAAGAATCAAAAGATGAAAATAAAATATTGTATTCAGGAGAGTTTTCTGAAGTCAAGCAAAAAGTGAATCAATGATACAGAAATGTTGCTGATCAAAGTTCTTGAAATTTGACATAATAGGACAAGAAAATAAAAGTTTGTTTTTTTTTCAGTACTGTAATATAGTCTAGCTTTCTGTTATGCGGAAATAACAGTTTAGCAAATTAGCTCTACATCACACATAGGTACCATAACTCAAGCATAAAGTCAACAAACACAGTAGGCTCATGTGACATTCACTGCATGTAAATAGATTTATGTATGTTCTGTAAATACTCAACAGATTACACAAGTTAATACCAAAATAATAATATAAAAAAAACATTCTGGCAACACTTTATTTGATGGGTTGTGAATAAGACACAGTCATGACACCTTCATAGACATGACATAACACCTGTCATGAACATGAGTAAGTCTTTGTGAATATTTATGACTGTTGTCATAAAGTGTCACTCGGCAAATCATGACACTTTTAATACAAAGTTGACATTATTCAAAATGTCTTCGTTATGACAACTTGTCATTAACCAAGAAATTATGATCTGAAATAAATTTGTTATAAAAGTGTTACTGATTAAACTTTAGCTTTAATAACATAATTTTTAAAGTTAAAAAATGTGTAAAAACAAGAAAAACTATCAAGGACTGGACTATTTTCTAATGTTGGCTAGCTGTCTAGCTATATAAGAACAACACATCGTGAGGGCAGCATAGTTTAACTTCCTCTTACTATAGTTTTGGAGTATTTTAAGGACTTCAACAGAAGTCCTCTTGTAACACAAAACACAAACAGGCAACTGTTTATAACTGTTCCCATGTACAGTTATAAATAAAGTCTTTCCGCTCAGCAAGATCCAAATGCAAATAGACATTGACGCACTGCAGCAACTATATTTGCTTACGTCATTTTATTCACACCACTCTTTGACCAAATGAACATTTAGCAGTAAAATGGATCAATTTTATGTTTCTGTTATAAATGCCAGTTCAGGCATTTAAACAACATAAATTATTTATGATTGTTAATTAAATTTAAAAATTACTTTTGAAACTTCCAGATTGCGCCAGCTTTGTACATGACAGACATGAAACACTCAACAGTCAAAATGGAAGGAAATGGAAACTGTGGATCATATCTAATTTGCATGTCAGTTTTAAAACATATTCACCTCAGTGTTTGTATTGTCCCTTAGTTTTACTAAACTATGTAAACTTGCAGGTGTTTTGAAAATGTGATAAAAAAAAACAACAACATTATTGGGTACATCTGATCAATTGTTTGCATGAACAAATAGCAGATTATCTAATGAAATGGCATCACTTCAGTGTATTTAGTTATGTACAGTACATATAGCAAGTTATTCTCATGGTGAACACAACCAGCCATATCTACAGACAGAGAAGCCTGTTGCAATCAAATTGTTCTAAAAGAAGCAGAAACAGAAATTTACTCTGGAAAAGTTATAAAAAGTCAGTGACTGTTATGATAATAATTTCCTTATGAAAATGTTTAATAATATTAAAATAAAAATGTGTAATGAGTGTAAAAATGATTAACGATTGTGTAAAAGTACGACAGTTTATTCAGTCTGTGACAAAACAGGCCCCTTGTTAAAAGATTTCCACTATGTCATCATATTTTATTTGCATGTTAAATAAGACAAAAGGGTAACGATGCCACAGAAACTGTGTTGTGGTAGCAATGAACTATTCAAACTCCATCTGAGTCAAACAACAGAAGCAACCACAATCTGAGAAGCATTTAAAGATTACATATATTTTCAATTTGTGATCTACCTTCATGCTCCTGCTCATTTTTTTAAAATGTCACCATTGGCTGTAAATCATCGCTGGATGCTTGTTTTGAAGATTTTTGTTCTCTTCTTTGTAATTTTGAGCTTTTGTAAAGCTTTCGGTAAGTAACAGCAGGTTTTAAAGATAATTCTGGCAGTATTGATGTGTTTGATTTGTTGTACATTTATTTTATTTTATTTATTTATTTTTTAAAATTTTTTACAGGCGCTAAGAAAAAACACAGTCTCAAAAACATACTTTTTCTCAGTGTGGAAAAAATTCCAGTTGATCCTCATTTTCCATCAGGTGAGCTTGGACTCTATGTAAAAAAGGAGTCCGGACGTAATTTCTAAGGAAAACAAACAGTATATCTTATATTGTTAATGGTTCTTTTAGCTTATTTTTTTATTTGTCTGCTCTTTTTTCTGTTTTTCAGATGTTATCTTCAAAGAAGAAAACGGAACTCACCTTTGTTTTAACATTCAGGCAAACCATTCTAAAGCAGGTAAAGTTTTCTTATGTCGGACCTATCATCAGCTTCCTGCAAGTCAGTTTTCCATTTTCATCAGTAAATGATGACTTTATTTCTTTTCTTCAGATTGTTGTGGCATTGAAGATTTCATCTGAAGCACCAATATTGTTCGGCTCAGTGACAGCACTTACAGCCTGAATGTCAGTAGAGAGATTCTGCTCCAGCACGACATTGTTGTGTTACTGAACCCAATGAGCAATTTTTCATGCATGTTCTCACAGCTCCACAACTCAACAGATACAAATGATGGCCTCAATATCAAAACTAAATCTCCAAGTGATTCAAACCTTACATGCTCATATTCCCTCATACACTGTGTGCCTCAGCTTCTAATCTATTTTGTTTTAATGTTTTACCACTTAGAGTTCATTCTCGATCTTCATAATTGCTTGAAGTCAGGTAACTACATCCTGTTGCTACATCTCTAAACTTTGTAGTAGAATACCTCTTAACTTATTTTATTCTGATCTCAGGTGTCAGGAATATTAGAATCACTCTGGATCATCTATACCGAAATCAATATAATGACACGCAGACTTGTGAAGGTATTCTCGATTTTAAGTTCCAATAATATTTTAGTAAACATTTTGTTCACAAAATGTGGTGACTTGTGTATGTGTTTGTGTATGTGCTTCAATTCACAGATAGTGTTAAGTACATGTTCAAGTTTGAATCTAAAATAACATCCATTGTGAAAATCGTATCGTATGAAACGTCAGACTCAGCTGGGATTCAGCAGCCGCTGAATCTAACTTTTCCATACTCAAACAATGTCATGACTCTACAGGAAGCAGTGTAAATATCTCTTATTAATGGAAAAAATGCAAGGATGGCATGCACACTAATGGAGCTGCTTTACATAAGTGCAAGATAGTTGATTAATGTGAGAGGTCGCTAATCAAATTTGTTTTTTATTACAGAACTATTATGAATAATTTCAGTTTCTACCAGGATCAGCTGGGAGCTTTCAATACAGCTTTCATCAAAATAGGCAATGTCACTGGGGCAATCACTAAACTGCAACCACAAGATCAATGCCAAACTGTGTTCAACTTTGGCTTCACAGCAAGTGGGGATGTGAAAGTATGCAGTTTCTGTTGACTCAACAACAGAAAGAGAACAAACAAGAATTTATAAGAGTCCTAGTTAATTCTAATGTCCCTTTGTCCAAGATTCTGAAGGAAAGGAACAATATGGATATGGACCTTGATGTACAGATTCAATTCTCTAATAGCACCAGTGAAATAACAGTAAATAAAACTAGCATGTACATTGGAGTTTTACTTTTTCCAGGAATGACCAATGTAAGAGCAAATTGGTTCTGAGTATTTAATTATTTACATGAATGGGAAATATAAATTTTAAATATTTACCATATTTGTCTTGAAACAGGTTTCCCATGATGGATACTTTTTCAACAAAAAAGTGCTGGGAATTGAAATGGGAGCAAACATACTCAAATATTTGCCAAGCATCAACATTCACTTCAGCAATGTGAACCTGGTAAAGATTTATTTTATATTAATAATAAACTTTATTCTCACCAAAAAAAGATGTTAACTCTTCTTTATCTTTTCTATTCTCCCTTCGTGCTTTACCCTTTCCAGAGTGGCACAAACATGTCTTGCATGTCGTGGGATGGTAAAGGTAAACATTGTTTAGAACTGACTTAGAATTTCACATCAGTTGTGTCTAGTGAAAGGACAAAAAAGTAAAGTTTTGTCCTTTCCAGCACGTCCTGGATTGTGTTAAGGTACAAACCATTTTGTGTGAATGGGTGAAGGACTGTATGTAGTGTGAAGTGCTTTGGGGTACTCTGGACATGATAAAGTGCTACACATGCCATTATATGTGCCATATAATGTGGCAAGGCGCTATCCAGTGCAAGGCAAATAATGCTTGTTAGTGCTGGTGTACCCTCATGTTAGGTTGTATTGCATATCATTACATCTCATGTACAGCTATGGTTTTTACGCAGGCTAAATGATATGATGAAAAACATAGTTTTACCTTGTATTAGGCTCACTTAGGGCTTAATCTAATATGTGGACTCTGTGGAGTCTTAGCTGTTATATTAATTTTATAGCTTTAAATTTGATCTTTTTCTAATTTTATGGTCATGTATGTGTCTTCAAAAAGACACATACTAACTAGTGCCTTAGCAAAATAAGTCTGTTTGTGTGGGCTGTTCACTGTGAAATCAAAGTTTTCTCTGGGGGTGACCAATGTCTTTATCAACCCACAAGCTTTGATGAATATATTTTTAATGGATGGAAACATTGTATGCGACCCTGTTCCAGAACCTGGGATGAAAAGTTGGAAGTTTTAAAGTCTAAGTGCCTTTTGAAAAAGTCATAGTGAAGATTATCTTCAGTATGATATGTTGACATGGATTGATAACTTTTACACAGCTATCATTTAATAGCAGAATGAAATCTACTTTTATCCTCTCTTGCTGTTTTATTGCTGTACACCAGGGGATGATCAAATCTGGAGCACAAATAACTGCAGAACAAATCAGGTTAATGACAGCATCACCTGCCAATGCTCCCATCAAGCATTTTTTGCAATTGGCATGGTAAGGTTTATCTGTAATTTCAGTGTATTGAAGCTACTGCTGGCATTTGGTGCAATAGGATTAATACAATCTCTTTTTTTTTTGTTGTTGTAAATCAGACAGTTCAACTTAAGAAGACGGATAATTTTTCGTGGATCATACCAGAGATAAGCATTAATGACACCTTAAGCAGTCCTTTGAACCCAGCACAAGCAGTGTAAATATATTGTTATTAAAATTATGTTATTGTATAGTTTAGAAAATATGCTATGCATGTAGTATATTTTAGGAATTATACTATATAACTGGATCTGCGATATGGTCATTAAGTGGAAATTTAGGTAATTGAAATTACTTTTGTTTCCCTTACAGGACAATAATGAATAAATTAAACACATACTTTGAAAAGATGAATCAATCCAAGACAGCAAAAATACAAATAGGCATTATAACTGGAGTGATTGCTAAGCTAGAAGATAATTCAACTGATATGAATTTTGGTTTCACGTCAACGGGAGATGTAAATTTACACACTTTCAGATTTAGAAAATATTCAAGAATTACATGTCACTTCAGTTTCTCTGATAATGTTTATTTGATATAGACTGGTGGTGAAAGCAACAGAGAAGATAATGGCTTTATGACAAAAATTCACATTCCTCAGGAAGCCATTGCAATGGCAATTAAAAACAAAAGAGAATATGTTGGAGTCCTCCGTTTTCCAGAAATGCCAATGGTGAGACCAGATTTCATCTATCTATCTCTCTTACATACACACATATACATATATCACAAGAATATATATTTTTCTCTTAACAGAATAACACAAATGAACTTTATAATAATGAAGTGATTGGAATTGAAATGGGAGAAAACATAACTGCTCTTACTCAAACCATCAACATCCACTACAGTAAAGTGGTAAATCGAGAAACATTTTTCTGAGATCCAATAGTTCTGGATTTTTTTGTTGTTGTGAAACTGTTGTAACATTAACTATTAACTAATGCTATTATTATTTTGACAATATTTGATTATTATTATTTTTTAATCCAAAAGGGTGAATCTGGAGCTGTTTGTGTATCATGGAATGGCACAAATGAAACAGGTTATAAACTTTTCTGTTTGACTCATTCTAAACCTTCTAGATAATTTTTCTACAGATTTCAAAAACTTGGCCATTTTTTTGGACAATGCACTTTTTGCTTTTGCATACTTTAATGGGAACTGTTTCGGATTTATAAGGTGCATAAATTATATTCTTGTGCCGAGTCTCATAATTGAAGGATGAATCACTTTCCAATCAAATATATTTAGCTAAACATTTCAAGAAATTATTATATGCCATGTGATTCTTGGAAATAAAATTTATTTTATAATACAGTATGCTAAAGGTGGAGATTCCAGGAGGAGTTAGAGTTCTAAAGAACCATTTTATTTTTAGTCAATGTGGTTTGGCTTGCAGTCTTTATAAGTGTAATTTCAAAACACCAGGCAGTTTTTGTGGGGAAAAAAAAGTTGATTTTTGATCCTCTTCATGCACCTTGGGAATTGAGAATGTTGGGCCATTAACGTCTTAGATTTTAGCAATAAAGTAAAAAGAAATATAAGAAATATTCACTAATTCTCCTATATTGATACCTATATTTAAAATCATAAAAACACTAATAAATTTATTTGTACAGTATGGAGTTTGAAGTTACTTTGACTATTCTAAATCGGACACTTTGAGGTGATATATAAATGCAGTTGTACAAGAAAAGTTATATCTGAGGTATTGTATGATACAGCAGAAAGCTGTATCTTGAGAACCAGATAAATTGTTCTCAAGTATGTTTGTTGTGTATAGGATGCAATGATGCTATATATCTACAGGCTAAAATTCCATTTGATAATCTTAAAAACTAATTTTTGTCATTGCATGGGCACTCCAATTTGTGAAACCAGAGCTACTACTTAGGGCTGAAACTTTTACTCTAGATTTAAATGTTATAAATGTCATTAAGTGTGATCGTAAACCTTTGTGTTCCTGCTGTCAACCAGGGAACCATACAGACTGGATCACTACGGGCTGTATAACAGAGACCGATAATGGAATCACATGTGAATGCAGTCATCTCACATTCTTTACCTATCGGGATGGTAAGATGATTCATGTAGTATCTGTTTTTTTTAAATGTGACATTTCATACTTTTGACTAAAAATGTTACATTTGCTCAAAATCAGCTACGTTCAGCTGCCGCTTCAAAAAAAGCATCAGGAAAAACACCTGAAAAAACTCTATCCTTACCAGCTCCAGCTAGTCCACTGAACTCAGATCAAGCAGCGTAAATATTTAAATTATTAATGTCATTGATGCAAAAATGAGACAAACATCCACAGATACCAGTTCTTGTCATTTTAACATGGGTAGTTTTTTACAGTTTACTGAAAATATGTGTTTCCTCCTAAGAAATTCCATGAGGAGTCTGGACTCCTTACTGAAACAGATGGGCAATGCCAGCACAGCAGCCATTCAAATGGGCAACATTTCTGGGGTCATTTCTAAACTGCCGCAACAAAACCAGACAAACATGGACTTTGGCTTCACATCAACTGGTGATGTAAAGGTACACGGCTTTCATGCAAGACCAGTGATAACAGATTTATAAAAGCTACAAGTGACTTTATTTTCTCATAACACTTGTTTGTGACAGATTCTCCAGGAAAGCAATGACACTGGCTTTGCTCGGGTAGTTCACTTTCCAAAAGAAGCCAGTGAAATGGCTGTAAATAGAAATGGATCATTTTCTGGAGTGCTGCTTTTTCCAGATATACCTGAGGTGAATTCAAAAGTTTATCTTAGTATTGTAAAATCTAGTTATTAATCACACTGTTTTATCTTTCAACAGCTTAACAAAACTAGTTACTTTTTCAACAATAAAATGATGGGGATTGAAATGGGAGTAAACATATCCAATCTCTCTGAAACCATTGACATTCACTTCAGTAATGTGAATACGGTAAAGAAAAAGGGAAAAAAAAGGGTGGTTTCATAATTATCTATAGTTGGATAGAATAAATGTTCTGATTTTTCTGTTTTTCTGTCTTGATGCAGACTGGATTCAATGTGTCTTGCGTATCATGGGATGGGAGAAGTAAAGATGGTGTGTTAGTTGAACTTAAATTAAGTTTATTTTATAAATGCATTTTTAATCTGACTCAGCAAGATGGTGTCGAGAAATCAAGTTCAAAATTTCAATAAAACATTGTCATTTTGTTGGAGCAAGGTCTTAAAATGTTTACAGTGAAATAAAAAATTAATGACCTGTACCTTCCAGGAAAACCTAATCTCCTTTAACTGAACAGCAACCAACTTGCTGTTTTGAAATTTAAGTTACATTTACACAAGGAAACTGACATTATTTTCAGATGTAGATTGGCAAGAAAGACAACTTAGAGTTAACTGCAACTAACATGCCAGGCCACCCCCATGTACTTTTGACGCTTAGCTTTCACTTCACCAACTTACACCTCATTGTAAACAGTAAGCCATGTCCGTCTGCCATGAACAAAGTGCTCATGTAATATCTTAGTCATCAGAAATTATGCTAACCAGGTTAAGTAGCACAACACAGCACTATACTGTATTTTTTTGTTGTTGTTAATTGGCTGTGCATGCACAGAATAATCCCTACAGATGGGCATTCTGCACATGTGCGTTTTACACCTGTAGAGTACTCCACACCTCTGCCCGGGGTTGTGCAGAAAAGTTTCACTCTGAGACCTGGTATCAAACATTGCCAGTATGAGAGATTCCAGTCACTGATGACTAGTGCCAACAAGTGACAGTAATATTTTTTACAAACAAAAAACTATTATGGATTAACTCAAGAGTCACTCTATGTAAATGGAGCATTCATAAATTGGAGCTTTATGGCTAAACTTTAAGTCTTCCATTGAATATAAACCAGTAAGCACAATGTAGGCATCAAAATATCTGTTTAAAACTACTTTCAAAACTGTTTTACCATATGTGTCATTTGTGTGTCACTACGTCTAGTCTCATGTTGTTGCTTTATCCTTTTCTTGTTCATTAGGTGCTATAGTCAAGTGGATCACAGATGGCTGCCTAACAAATGAGGCAAATGGCAGCGTCACATGCCAATGCTCTCATCTTACATTTTTCGCCATTCTCATGGTAAAATAATGAATATACAACTTATTCAAAGCAATTTGATATATTTGGGGTTTTTTGCACTGTTGAAGTACTGCTCAAAATCATTCATACATCTAGCAGATTTTAGCTTAGAGGTTGGAAGGCCTGCTTGCCATTACCCTAGTCTTTAGGTTCCTCCATAAAATCTCGACTGGATTCAAGTTGGGACTTTGGCAAGGCACTCCAAATGTTAGATTACTTCATGCCAGAAAAAAACATGTCTGTCAAATTAATGAATTCTGAATATTTATATATTGAACCAAAATCTGCTTGTGTGAACACAAATTAATGTAATACTTTTGGGCTTAACTTTACCTCCTATTTGAAACCAATTATCAGACACCAGTGGCAATACTGACAAAATAAGCTATTCTAATGTAAGAACACAAATTTCTATGCAGTTGTTAGATATTTTTGACTTGTTTTCCTGTTGAGTAATTATGTTTTTCTGTTTGAAACCAGTCAGGTGCTCAGGAGATCAGCTCCTCTGACTTAAAAACCCTGACCCAAATTACAAAAGCTGGCTGTGGTATTTCCTTATTCTTCTTGGGTGTGGCTCTCTTCATGCATTTTCTGATAAGGTAAAAATATAAAGAGGTCTGCTTTTGATTTGAATACTCCCAATATGATGTGTGTGTGTTTTACCACAAACTAATATGTCTTACAGGAAAACTAAAGCCAGCCAAACTGTAAAAATCCTCATGAATCTTTTCATAGCCCTTTTCCTCCTGAACCTTTGCTTCTTGGTAAATGAGTCAATTGCTAAACTGAAGATCTTAGCAGCATGCGTGGCGATGGCATCAGTTCTGCACTACAGTTTGCTGGCCACATTCACATGGTTTTTTATGCAGGCTTTGCATTTGTACTTCTCCGTGTTCAGAATTTCTACAGACACCAAATATTACATGTACAAGATTTGCATCACAGGATGGGGTAAGAGAAATACACATAAAACTTGAATTGGTTTGTCTGTAGATTATTATAACTAAAAGAAATGTGGTTCAGTTATTCCAGTTGTGGTGGTTGTCAGACTTCTTGCTTCAAGCAAATATGGTTACATTGACATTTCTGATGATAATGGAACATCAGTAACTATGTAAGAAAATATTTAAAATACGTTAGATCTCATGTCTGATTATTGTGCGACAAAATAATTGCTTTTCTTTCATGACTTCCAGGTGCTGGATTCCGGATTCTACAATCTGCTTAGGTGTAAACATGGGTTATTATGGAATTGTGTTCATCTTCACTTTAACCATGTTTGTGGTAATCGTAGTGCAGATCAAACACTTTGCACCTAAAGAAGCAAAAGCCCAGGAATCTACCAAGAAAAGGTTTTTCTCTCTTCTGGGTCTTTTCTGCCTTTTGGGCATCACCTGGGAATTTGCTTTTTTTTAGCTATGGCCCTCTGCTCCTTCCCTACTTCTACATCTTCACCATACTTAACTCCTTTCAAGGTAAGCCTAAAAGTGACATTTCAGACTAAATGCCTAAGAAGTAACAGACACAAAATAACCAATCCATTCTGTGTTTGTAGGATTCTTCCTGTTTGTTTACTACTACTTCTCCAGCAGGATCCTTCCAGAGGACAACACGCAATCCAAGAGCAGAAACCTTGCCACACAGAATGTGTACACATCACCTTATGGATAAGTTGCTCGTTATTTCCACCCTTCCCCCTATTTGGTTTCACTAAAAATAACTTTAATTTACCTATGTTCAATAATTATAGTGAGCTGACAATTTGGACAGTACATGTATTTAATCATATTTCTAAATGAACTTCTAAGTCTTTGCTTGTGGAGCTTTATTATCAAGACACTATTTTAATGTCTGATATAAGAGACACCATGTTCGGAAGCTGCACGGACATCTTAGGACAGCGTTTCATTTCTGAGGTTGCTAAACTGGTTTTCTCTCTCTGTTGGACTCTTTACAAAATGTAAAAATAGCGACTGTTTCCTATAAGGCAGTTTTTAGCTGCGTCTGAGATTAAATTAGGGTTTTCTTCCTTTGGATACACTCCTGTAAGTTGTCAGTTTGGAGAATTCTATGATTCACAAAAAGCCCTATCTTACATCATACGTGAAACCTAAAAGCTTCAGTTGAATGCAAAGTGTGACTGATTAGTATGTTAAATGTGACCCTTTTACAATTGGCTGAAAGATGCAAAGAGGGAATCAAGTTTAAGGTGTGTGCACAGTGTCATTGACCAACCTCAAATCAGTTTGTTGCATGACTGCAACAAACTGCAATCAATCAATCAATCAATCAATCAATCAATCAAATTTTATTTGTATAGCACCTTTCAGCAGCAAGGCATTTCAAAGTGCTTTACATCATAGCAAACATAAAAACACAAAGTCATGTAACATAGAATAAACAATCAAAACATGAATTTAGAACAAATAATTAACTTGAGACAGGATCCACTGGATCCACAAGGTCTTTACTCTGTAGCATTAACCCCTTGTGTGCTTTTACGTTTTTCTTTTTTGGTGGTTTCAGGAATGGACAGTCTGACAGGACAAAAAAAAGGTGCCATGACCATTTTTATGACAGATGCATGATCATCCTGCAACAGAACTGTATGGTTTTCTTGACATGACTTAATATATAGTCATAGTGCATGTGGGGTTTCCGTAACTAGCTATAGCGGCTAATAGATGCTGTCCAATCCAGCAATCGATCAGGATAATGCTCCGAGTTGTAAGCCACACCCTTTTGGTTCCGTAATTCCAGCTATCTGCTCTGAAAGCACTCAAGGCTCAGAATCTCAGTGGAGTGGATGAACTTGCACAATATGAAATGACTAAGGGATATACGATAGGAGAGTTTGTTTTTGCACAATTAACATCTGTAAGAGGCTCACCACTTGCATACATTTTAGCCCACCTGTTTACTTCCTATGTTTTGTTGCCTGTATGCATTTCTTTTCTTAAATGTATTTATAGATTTGAATTTCAAATTTTATTACACACTACTTGTATAGACCAGTTTGTGAATGCAATCTTTGACAGAAGCCAATGTAAATTAATGGGCTGCATTTTGTTTGCATCTGTACTTTCAGTTTCACCTTGTCTAAGCAAATAAATGGATAAAAAAAAAAATCCTGCCCTCAGCTACTGATTGGAGATAGGTGTTATCATTCATATGTAGAAACAAAGATGAAAGTCAAACATGTGAAGAGGAAAAACTCATCAGACCTTCGACTGGTACTATGAATTAAGTTTAGTAGCATTCATCTGATCAGGGCACATAGGTTTTGTGTATTCAGTGGGGTACCAGTGCTTCAGACTGCAAAATGGAGGCATCATTGTTGAAAGGTATGTAACTTGTAGCTGCCAATGGAGTTACAGTCAAGAAGAGACAAAACCACAGGACAGCAGTTCTCTAAAGAGGGAGGAATCATCTCAAAAGTTTGTGGTAGTCCAGTTAGACCAGAAAGTTTAGGACTACAAATTTGCTTTCAGGGCGCAGATGTAAATTAAGTGGCCACATTTTGATTGGGCTTTTTGTTCCCTTCCGTGTCATGTACTCCCCCCAAACAAAAAACGTAGAAATTTTCCACAAACATCCAACTGTAGCTGTTGTTGGGAGTCAGAATTATGGAAACCAAAACTGCTGTAGCAACCGCAGTCGTTGGCATAAAAATGATTGGGAATAAGATCTCGTGGAATTATAATTAGTAATAATTGTAATCCATAATTTATTATGAATTAAATTATTACAAAAATTTTAATTATTTAGTTTAACCTGGACAGCAATTCCAGTATCTATTAGGCAGGGAAGGGTTATACTGATTTTAAGGTACAGATAGAGCCATTTACCCCATATGACAAAACAAACAACACATAAACAAACCTATCTAGTGTGATGCTTTATGTCTGCTTTACTGCTTTAAGACATGGACAACTTACCCAGGTAAGTTGTCCAGTTATGAACTGAGCCACCAGTTCATAACCCTAAGCTCAAGTGAACTCAGTTCTATGGCAGAACAATAATCTGAAGCTTACCAGCAAGTCCACCTTTGAATGGCTCAGAAAAAGAAAAAAAACCCCAAAAACTAAAGCTTTGTTGTTCAGTAAATGCCCAAACTTAAGTCCATTGAGATGCTACTGCTAATCCTTAAAAACACTGTATAAAAAAACTAAAATGTGTGTGAATGAAAACATTTTTCAAAAGAGAGAGGGAAAAAAATTAATCTACTGCAATGGTATTGACTGATTGCCAGTTATCACAACCATGTGATGGCAGTTGTCGCTGCCTACAATGGCACAACCAGGTTTATGGCCCACTTACCTTTTCCTCTTAGTACCAGACTGGATTGGAAAGTTTTATTACCTTAATAAATGCATCCAGAATTTACTCAGAGTATCTTTTTCGGATGTTAAAAAAATGTTTTATGATTTGAAACATTCAAATGTGACCATCGTTTTAAAAAAAAATGGGCAAATAACTATGACACTGTGAATTATATGTATGTCAAGAATGAAAATACCGTTAATGCATTTACCATGCTTTTTAGGAGGTCAGGGTATTGGGGAGAAACATTGCTGTTTCCACAACTGATTCCACTGTAATTCACATTACTCCAAACACAACTGTCCTTTTGTTCAGTTATGAATAAAGCCTTTCTCTTCAGTGAGATCCAAAATGCAAACAGGTGCTCTCAAACTTTGGCAGAAATTTGCTTACTTCCTTTGCATTGCACCATTTTTAAGGAAACTCTGAAAATTTGATTACACAAGGCTGAAGCTGTGGCATGGATGTGCTTTGTAGATTTATTCTGTCAGTGAAAGTTGGCAAATTCAGATCACCTGCAGTGGGTTAAATGG
The DNA here is from genome assembly GCA_903067055.1 of Poeciliopsis paucimaculata. Classification (NCBI taxonomy): domain Eukaryota; kingdom Metazoa; phylum Chordata; class Actinopteri; order Cyprinodontiformes; family Poeciliidae; genus Poeciliopsis; species Poeciliopsis paucimaculata. The sequence goes on from CAEGAD010009937.1 coordinate 71,345, forward strand.
ATCTCTAACAAGTGAATTTGTTAGAGATCCATTACTTTTAATATAATGTGTAAGGTTTATATTTATCATATAAATGAAGCAAAAAATGCCATCCATGTGCTAGAAAATACATGTGTGAGTTGTATTACTTATCATATCGTTTTTTTTTTTAAATAGCATATTTTGGCAGTCAAACCTTTATATTCAAATCTTAAAATATGTTGGCCTACAGAAACAGGGGTTCTGTCAGATTCTTAGATCAGCAGAATAAAAGATGAACGGGTAATGCAATTTCCTTCAGAATTATATTTATCGCCAGTGCAAGGATGTGAACAATGCTTTTATCTTAATATAAAAATAAGGCCACCTATTAAAGCCCGAGGATAGAACGATTGGAGGAGTAATTCAAGCTTGATCAATTTAGAGACCACTTCCATAAAATGTACATGCTTGTGATAAGAAAACAGAGCTTCTCTTGCAGTAAGACAACTTCCAAAGTATTCAGTATCTTAAAGCATGGTTGGCTTTAAGATATATTCAGATTGGTACAATGCCATAAAAACAATTTAATTGACCACTGTGCAACCATCAAAGCAAAAGAGCATTTTTTACAGCATTGATTAATGCTCTATCACAACCCCAGTGCAAATTTACATAGTCTATAGACTTGTCTACTGTGGAAATCTACTTCTTTTAAAAATGCTTATTTTACTATGACAAGAAACGGACAAGAAACATAAGCAGCACTACAAACAATTATGTGCAAAAGAAAAACTGGATTTGTTAGAGGCGGATCAAAAACATTTGCATTGCATTCTTGGCATCTGCGAGAGACCAAAAAAAAACAACAACCAAAAAACAGACAACATACACTCTGTAGTCATGCTTAAATTTGCAAATTAAAACAGACTGAATAGTAATGATGCCGCAACAGGTTTCTGTTACGATAACGCCAGGCAATTCATATGTGATCTAAACCATGTTTCAGAAGCAGCTACACACTTGATTGGGACTTAAAAATATATAAAGTCAAGCTGTAGTCAAGTTATTTGCTCATGCAATCTTGCCTACTTTGAATTATGAAAGAGATGGCTGTACACACTCGATGGATGTTTGCTGTTGTGAAACTTTCTCTGCTTTATGCAGCTTTGCTCCAGGGCCACTTTTGTGAAGCTTCTTGTAAGTAATAAAAGTTGTATTGAGATCATATAATTTTATTTTTTTACATTTACATATTTTTTTTTCAGCAAGTGCTTTTTATTTAGTTTTGATACAATGTTTTTAAGTGTTGTTTCTTTACAGGCATCAACACAAGAACCAGGATGAAAAACATACTGTTTATTTCTCCTCACAATATTACACTCAGTACTACTTTCCCAACAGGTGAGCTTGGATTTGCAGCGGCAACAATGTTTAACAAGAACAGTTAGAGTGAAAAACCAAATTAAATGTTTTGCACTTGGTTTTTTCTATATTGCAGATGCTGTCTATATAAATAATAATGGACATAGGCTGTGTTTCAACCTCCAGGAAAATAAAACAGGTGCAGTAGTCGAATATTATTATTTTCTTCAATGTGATCATGAATGTATCTGTCTTCTTAAACAAATGTTTGTGACTGTCCGTGTTGTTGAATGTGTTCATGAATAGAGATAACGTTTTTTGAGATCTTGTTGATGCTGTTTTTACCATGCCAACTTTGAATTTAGGAACTGGAGATTGCTTGTCCCCTTCCATTAAACTAAACTCTAGTGTCATCAGCTTGGCTTTAATACAGTACAATAATACAAGTTGAGAAGCTATAAATATGTATTTGTACATACCAGAATGCAATGGTGGCGAGTTATCAACCTGAGCCAATCCATTTTAACTGGATAAATTAGTTTCATTGCTGACAGATATGTTATTGTATTTTCAGGTTGTTGTTCAAATACAGATTTCGACTGCAGTCCCAAAATAAGTTTGGCTGGTAACTGTTACAGACTAACGCTGAGTGACGAAGCATTATGCAACCAAGATGTTGTTGTGTTACAGAACCCAACATATAATTTTTCATGTATGCCATCAACGTTCTACAACTCAGAAGGTACTGCCGATAAAAGTGCTTTTTGAACTAAAGCTGGGAAAGTGTCCCCTGTTGGTGAAAATAATTACGTGTCTTTGCTGTTTTCAATGTCAATGTTCTCTCTTTATGCAACAGATCTTTCTTATACTTTGTTTCAGGGTTGATGCTGAACATTCACAACTGCTTAAAAATGGGTAAAGTGACGAACACAAATTTGGCACAAACAATGCCTGAAGTATCCATACCCCTTGAACTATCAAAACATTTTCATGTTACCACCATAAATCTTTTCTATTTTACTAAGTTGCAAATTGAAATTGAATTTTACTGGGATTTGGTGTGGTAGGCCAAAGGAAGTATACAACTGTTGGAATAAATTGATGCGGTTTTAATTTTTTTTTTTTTTTTTTTTAATTTTAAAAGTCTGCTTTAACTGCAATTCTAGTGAAAAAAGTAGCATTCTGGATTTTGATCAGTATATTCCTACATATGAATATGATCGGACCTTGATTCCATGTTTAGGGCTGTTGTTCTGCTGAAAGGTGAACCTTTTAAACTTCTCTGCTACTTTTACTTTGACCTGTCTGTCTACTTTGTTCTACTTTGAGAAGAAGTTTGTCCATCAGCATTTCTGTTTCTCTGAGGCCTTTACAGAACAACTGGATTTATGCTGAGATACACGGGTGAACTCTTTTTACTAATTAAGTAAAGGCATTTGAATTGTACAGGACTTTATTCAAGAATATTATAGTGAAGGGGCATGAATGTGCAAACAGCATTTTTGATTTCATTATTTATCAAATTTATAAACCACACATCATTTTTGTCCACTTTAACAACCGAGTAAACAACATTTAGATCTGAAGAGAGAGAATTTTCAAGGGGTATGAAGACTTATATGCAAAGCACTTTCTCTTCATTTACATTTGCATGCAAAGTTACTTTACATATATATTGTAAAGTTTATAACTTTATTTTTTCTTGCATTTTTAAGGTGGACAGACCATTAGACTTAGCCAGGATCAACTGTTTGGAAATTCAACATTTGAGAAACCGTTATGTGGAGGTATTTTATATCAATGCCATTGAAGAATTTTCTAGTAAGCATTTGGTAAATGTCAAATAGAAACATTTATCAATGTTTTCATACAAATAAATACATGGCCAAGGAACAGTTCTTGTCGAAACAACAAGGAAACTATTATTGCATCTTGGAGCACCCTAAGCAGTTTGGTTTCTCTAACAACTAATGTGGTAAGATGATCTTGGTCATTTTTATTTCTGGAAGATAACTAGTATTTCACACGTAAAAATGTTTTTATAAATAAGCATAAAAATTTTTTATACTATAGACATTACCACCTACAAACAATAGCACTTCATCGGGGATTGCAGAACCGGAAAGTGCTAACACAACCTCAAATTTCAGCACCTCAAATAGTTCAGTTTCTCAAACAAGTGATATGGTAAGATTTTGATCATTTTAATTTTGAAAGAACTAATATTTTACAGATCAAAAACGAATACAATATGTTAGGGATGTATGGTATAACTGTATTAACATCAGCATCAACTCGTATTAGTTATTTTTTTAACATAGTGGTGTAAAACTGGAACAATATCAACAACTGATTTTCATTTCCAACTTGTTTCCATATGTTTCTGAAATATAGGTGGTTAATCATGTGGTATTTCTTTGGTCATGTGATAGTGATGGATCACAGAATTGTGGAAAGTTAAGCTGAAGTAGAGAACAATGGTGAGGTAAACATCGTGATCGTGTTTTCAAGGTGTCGAAATGAGACTAAAATATACCTAATTTGCCTAATATCAGTAAATATTAGTTATCAGCCATACCAGCAATTGTTGTATCGGACATTGACTCAAATTTTTATATTGGTGCATCCCCACAATCTTTTATAACTTTTATAACCAATCACCTACGACAACTGCATTTCATCAGAAACTACAGGACAAAATAGACTGTTAACAACCTAGACTTTCAGCAACTTAAGAAGTTCTGTTTCACAAACAAGTTATTTGGTACATCGATTTCTGTCATTTTTATGTTGAGAAAAAAACTAAAATTTCAGAAATTACATATAAATACAATCTTTATGAACGAGGTTTCTGAAACTACAAATGACAGCTATGCATTAAGGAACGCGGAGACAGAAAGTTTATTTGCAAGAACAACTTTCAGCCACTTGAGCAGTTATCTTTCTCCAACAAATGATTTATTTAGGTTGATCTCTGAAATTGTTACGTTTGGAAGATACAGGTAAAAAATAACAAATAAAAAAAAATTAATATGATCTTTTATACAAAAGACATTGCCACTTAAAGACAACAGCACTTCAGCAGGGACTGTACAGATATAAATACCACAAACAACACTAAATTTCAGTAGTTCAAACAGATCTGTTTTTCCAACAAGAAGTTTGTTTGTTGGTCTCTGTAATTTTTATTTTTGAAAGACAATACTTCACACATCAACACTAAAAATTATCTTTTATGAACTGGGGTTTCAATTGTACAAACAACACAACTCTAACAGGGAGTTCAACCCATAAGAGCTTGATTACAACTTCAAATTTTAGCAACTCAACAAATTCTGTTTCTCAAAAATTTTTATTTCTGAAAGACAACAATTCACAGATCAAACTAAAGTTGCTCTTTTATGAACAAGGCTTATAATCGTACAAATGACACCACTTTATCGGAGAGTGCAAGTCAATATACTTTGTTTACAACTTCAAACTCAAACAGTACTGCTTCTCATAAACATTTTTGGTAAGAAGATATCTATAATTGTTTTTCTTCACAAGAATTATTTTTTCAAACATGAAAACTTACTTCAGTCTATTATGACCTAGACATCACCACCTTCAAATGAAAACATTTCATTAGGAACAACAAATGCAGATCATTTGTTTACAACCTCAAATTTCAGTGACTCAACAAGTTCTGTGTCACAAAATTATTTGGTAAGGATATTTCTAATTTATGTTGAAAACTAACGAATATTATCCACATCAAAATTGATAACTAATTTTGTACACTAGACATCATCTCCTACAAATAACAGCATATCATTGGGGACTGAACAGTCAGAAAGTGAAGAAACAAGCCCCAATATCAGCAACTTAAGCAGTTCTGTTTCTCCAACACGTTATTTGGTAAGGTGATTTTGTTCATTTATATTTTTGAAAAGCAGCACATTTCCACAAATAAGGAATTAATGAAATCTTTTACGAACTAGGCTTCAAAAAGTACAAGCAACAGTATTTCACCAGGGACTACAGACCAAAACGGTTTGTCTACAACCAAAACTTTCAGCATCTCTATCAATTCTGGTCCTCAAACAACTTATTTGGTCAGGTGATTTTTGTACTACTCATGTTTAGGAGGCTATTAATGTGTCAAAGATGAAAAATTTAAACACTTTTTTATGAACTAGACATTGCCACCTGAACGCACTTCAACAGGTGCAACAGAAGAAAATAGTTTTACAATCCAAAATATCAGCAACTTTAGTAGTTCTGTTTCTCCAATAATTAATTAAGTATTTTTGACCTCTGTAATTTTTATTGCTGATAGACAATGTTTCAGATATCAGAACTGAAGTATTTTGATGTCTGAAGTTGATCTTTTCTCAACCAGGCTTACAATCGTACAAACGACACCACTTCATCTGGGTCTTCACGACAAAATACTTTGTTTACAACTTCAAATTTCAGTAACTTAAGCAGTTCTGTTTCTCAAACTAGTTTTGTGGTAAGGTCATTTATATATGTTTCATGTTTAGTTCACAACTAATATTTCACACATTAAATGTACCAATCTTTTATGAACTAGACATTGCAACCTACAAATGAAAGCACCTCATCAGATGCAAGAGACCAAGAAAATTTCTTTACAACCCCACATTTCAGCAACTCCAACAGTTCCGATTCTCAAACAAGAAATGAGGTATAATAATCTCTGTAACTCCTTTTTTGAAAGACTATTAATACTTCACAAATACTTTCACTTATATTTTTGAAATACAACTAACTTTCCACAAATCAGAAATAATTCTAATATTTTACGAACTAGGATTCAAAAAGTACAAACAGCTATTCATCAGAAACCTCAGATCTGAATCGTTTGTCTACAACACCAACTTTCAGTAGCTCTAGCAGTTCTGGTACTCAAACAAGTTATTTGGTAAGGCAATTTCCATACTTTTCATGTTCGGTAGATAACTAATGTTTCATGCATGAAAAATTTTAATAATCTATTATGAACTAGACATTGCCACCTGAAAGCACTTCAACAAGTGGAACACAACAAGATGGTTTTATAAGCCAAAATATCAGCACCTCCAACAAATCTGTTTCTCCAACAAGTAATAAGGTAAATTGATCTCTGTAATTTTTATTTCTGAAAGACAACAATTCACACATCAAACTAAAGTTGCTCTTTTATGAACAAGGCTTACAATTGTACAAATGACACCACTTCATCGGAGAGTGCAAGTCAATATACTTTGTTTACAAGTTCAAACTCAAATAGTTCTGCTTCTCATAAACATTTTTTGGTAAGACGATATCTATAATTGTTTTTCTTCAAAAGAATTATTTTTTCAAACATAAAAACTTACTTCAATCTATTATGACCTAGACGTCACCACCTTCTTATGAAAACACTTCATCAGGAACAACAAATGCAGATCATTTGTTTACAACCTCCAATTTCAGTGACTCAACAAGTTCTGTTTCACAAAAATATTTGGTAAGGTGATTTCTATTTTATGTTGAAAACTACCAAATATTACACATATCAAAATTAATAACCTCTTTCATGCTCTAGACATTGTCACCTACAAATAACAGCATTTCATTGGGGGCTGCACAGTCAGAAAGTCAAAAAACAAGCTCCAATATCAGCAACTTTAGCAGTTCTTTTGCTCAAACAAGTCACTTGGTAAGTTGACCTTTGTAATTCTTATTTTTAAAAGATAATCAATTTTTCACAAACTGAATAATAAATATCTTTGATGAACTGGTCTCCCAAAAGTATAAGTAACAGCACTTTTCCAAGAACAACATGCAATGAAAATTTGCTTGCAACCTCAAATTTAAACTCATCAAGCAGCTCAGTTTCTCAAATAATTTACTTGGTAAGAGCATATCTGTGCTTTTCATGTTTGCTGGACAACTAAAGTTTCACATTAAAAATTTAAACAATCTTTTCTGAACTAGACATCACAACCTCTAAATGAAAGCAGTTCTTCAGGTGCAACAGACCAAGGAACTGTGTTTACAACCCCAAATTTCAGCACCTCCAGCAGTTCCGATTCTCAAACAAGAAATGAGGTATAATAATCTCTGTAACTGTTATTTCTAAAGACTATTAATACCTCACAAATCAAATGTAAACATACCTTTTTATCAATCAGAGTTCAAAAATGTCAAAAAACATCACTTCATCAGAGACTTCAGACCACAATGGTTTGTCTACAAGCCAGACTTTCAGTAGCTCTAGCAGTTCTGGTCTTCAAACAGGTTATTTGGTAAAGTGATTTCCATATTTTTCTTGTATTTTATAAACTTGAAAATACAATCTTTTGTGAACTAGGCTTCAGAAAGTACAAACAGCATCAATTTATCAGGGTATATCGACAAAAATGGTTTGTCTACAAGCCCAACTTTCAACAGCTCTAGTAGTTTTGTTTCTCAAAAGAGTTATTTGGTAAGTTGATGTCTTTCAGTCATATTTTTGTAAGTCCAATAATATTTATTTGAAAAAGAATATGATATTTTACAAACTTGGCATCAAAATGTACAAACGACGGCACCTAATTAGAATAAAAGGGCTCTTTAAAAATATTGAAATTCAGTTGCTCCAGCCGTTTCTTTTCTCATTTAAGTTATTTGGTAAGACAGTGTCAGTACTTTTCATTTTTAATAGACAACTTATGCTTAAGTAATTTAATAATAAATACAATTTTTTATGCACTACACATTGTCACCAACAACCAACAGCACTTCATCAGAGACTGCACAGTCAGAAAGTGCAAAAGCAATCTGTAATTTCAACACCTCAAGCAGTTTGCTTTCTCAAACAAGTAATCTGGCAAGTTAATCCCGGTATTTTATTTTTTTTTTTGAAAGACTACTAATACTCCGCAAATCAACAATAAATACAATTTTGATGAACTAGGCCTCCAAAAGTACAAATCTACACTCTCAACTTTCAGCCAACTCAGGCAGTTCTGTTTCTGTTTAAACTAATTTCAGTCATTTTAGTTTTTTAAAGAAACAAAATATTTTTGACATTAAAAAATAAATGCAAGTTCTTATTTAATAGAAAAAGACACCTACGAACAACAGCACTTCATCAGGAGCTGCACAGTCATTAAGTTCAGCAACAGCACTGAGTATGAGTAACTTAAGCAGTTCTTTTTCTCGAACAAGTAATGTGGTAAGTTGCCCTTTGTTACTATAATTATTTAAATACAATTAATACTTCATATATCAAAAATAAATACAATACTTTATTAACTAAGCTTCAAAAAACAAACTTAACATCATTTTATCCGGTTCTACAGACCAAAATGGTTTGTTTACAAGCCTCACTTCCAGTAGCTCAAGCAGTTCTGTTTCTCAAACAAACTATTTGATCATGTTATTTCTCTTATTTCTGTCCTGTTTATTTTTGAAAGACATCAAATGTTTTACACATCAAACATTAATACAGTCTTTTATGAATTAGACTTCCAAAAGTACAATCGAGAGCTCTTCATCAGGATCTGCACAGACAAAGACTCCTTTTACAATCCCGTCTTTCAGCAGCTCAAGCAATATTGTTTTTCAAACAAGTTATGTGGTAAGTTAATTTCTTTCATTTCTATTTCTAATAAATATTCAATAAATAAAAATAAATACAATCTTTTTTAAACTCGACTTCCAGAAATACAAACAAAAGCACTTCATCTTGGACTACAGACCAGCCGTTTTTCACCATTAATTTTCAGTATTTAGGCATTCCTGTTTCAAAAACAAGTTATTTTGGTAAAGATGATCTATATTTTTTTTATTTGAAAAACAATTTTCAGATGTGAAAAATTAACACAATCATTTATATACTAGTCTTTTAGCAGTCAATTAAGTTTATTGGTATAGCACATTTCAGCAACATGGCAGTCTAAAGTGCTTTACATTATGAAAACATAAAATATATTATAAATCACATTAGAGCTGTGACAATTCCTCAAATGATTCGAGTACCTCAATTATTAAAATTCCTTGAGGAAAATGATCTGCCACGAATCTTCGTTAAGCTATGTTTTATTATTTAGCGGATGGTTAACATGGACACAAAAGTTATAAATGGCTGTGGAAAGTGAGAGTTTGCCTATTAAATTGACTGAAGATGAACACATAAATTTAAAACTGGAGTATAGACATTTTTAGAAGTGTCTTTGTGACCCTGCCTTTTTTAAATTGAATATAATTTCAGATTTTTGTAAAATGTTTGTCCTGGTTAACTTGAAAATATAGCTGTTATTGTTACTGGTTACCTTTCTAAACTATTGAAAAGTAATTACAGGGATGCAAAAATGAAAAAATTTGAGCTGATGTTGATATCCAATAGTAATATTCATGTTATCATAGAATCTACCTATATTTTATTTGATCAAATTTTTATTTGAATCCTTGATTAATTGTCAGAATGATCAATAGAGTACTCAATTACTAAAATAATAAGCCCTGGTGTCAACAGTTGTGGACACCAATGACACATTGCATTTAGTCAAGTGCTACAACTAAAATAAATCATCAATACACATGTAATATGTTGATCAGTGTTTATTAGGGTTTTAGCCTTGATCTAGAGGAATGTGTGTTTTGCAGTTTTCTAGACGTTTATATCAGATTTGCGGTACATAGAAGCTGAGTGATGCTTCTCTATGTTTGTTCTGGTTCAAGGGGAACCGGAGTAGACTAGAACCAGAAGATCTGGTGGTCTGGAAGTTTGATAAACAGCAGACAATCTTTAATGTATATTGGTGCTAAGACATGGTATTTTAAGGTGTATTCGCTACAGCCACACAGTGAAAGGATTTTAGAAGTGGACTGATAAGCTCCTGGTTTTAGAGAGAATGTGAATAGCAGCCTTCTGGATCAGCCATAGCTGTCTGACAGATTTTTTTAGGCAGACCTCTCAAGACACTATTGTAGTAATCAATGCAATGAAAGATAAATGCATGAATGAGTTAAGATCTTGTTGGGACATTAGTTCTTTATTTCTGGAAACATTCTTCAGAAGGCTGACTTTGTAACTGTAGGTTCAGTTCTGTGTCCATCACCACACCAAGATTTCAGGCCTGATTGCTAGTTTTTAGCTATAACAGTTGAAGCTGTGTGCTAACTCTAGATTGATCCTCTTTAGGTCCAATCAGGTTTTGTTTTGTTTTTCTGTTCTGCTGGAGAAAATTATGGTTTCCAAACCTATAAACGATAGCAATATTTATAACTGGTATAAATGAAAACAGATATTTTTAACTGGTGTTATAAATATCCAGAAAGCCTATTTATAACACCAGTTTTTGCCATGTGTATTGTTGATGGACCCAAATGCAGCAGGCTGGAGACTTCAGTTAGTGTTGAGAATTTAATACAAAATCAAAAAATGTACAAAAATCATAAGAAAACAAAAAAATCTAAAGAAGAAAACAAACCATAAATCTGGGATGAACGGATGGCAGAGAATAGATGGAAAAAAAATGATGGAAGTAGACAAAAGAAACTGGCAAGGAGTGACTGAGAATATGGTGCTTAAGTATTGGGTAGGTTGACTTCTGAACAAAAACCTGGGGTAGTGAGATAACTGTAGGTGTGAGTGGAGGGAGTAGAAGATCAACTGAGGAGTGGGAGAAAAAGAGAGGAAGTGGCACAGGGGGTGAGGGAAAGTATACAGGGGATGAGGAAATAACTCTAACCCTAAAGCAAACTAAACACAATGAAACTAGAGTAACTAAAAATAACTAAACACAAGAACAAAAAAGCAGGAACAAGGCTAACCTAATCAAAATAAGAAAGTAACACAAAATTACAATAAAAATAGAATCAAAGCAAACAACAAAACAACTCAAGAACATGGGATCCAACCAGTTTTCAGCAATTCAAACTATTCTGTTTCTCAAACAAGTTATTTTGTAAATTGACCTCTGCACATTTTATTTTTGAAAGACATCTAATGTTTCACATGTCAAAAATTAATGCAGTGGTTCATGAATTAGACTTCCAAACCTACAAACGATAGGACTTCCTCAGGGACTAGCCAGCCAGAAAATACTATTACAACCACAACTTTCAGAACGTCAAGCAATACTCTTTCTCAAACAAGTTATTTGGTATGATGACTTCTGTAATTTCTTTGTTTCAAACTAGACCTCTCAACCTGCAACATCAGGGACTACAACATCAAACCCAACTTCTGCTTTGGTAAGTTGATTTCTGTAATTTCTTTTCAAATAAATCACTGACATATTACACATATAAAAACAACCTTTGTTTCAAACTAGACCTCAGAACCTGTAACATCGGGGACTACAACATCAAGCCCAACTTCTGCTTTGGTAAGTTGATTTCTAACATTTCTTGTCAAAGAAATCACTGACATATTACATATATAAAAACAACCTTTGTTTCAAATTAGACCTCTCAACCTGCAACATCGAGGGCTACAACATCAAGCCCGACTGCTGCTGCATCAAGCACTACCACTTCTTCAACAATTCTGTCCATTATATCATTAGATGATAACTCAAACTTTAGTTCTGAGGAACAGAATCAAACTGAGAACACTGAGAATGCGGCGTAAGTATATCTGTCAATAAATATAATGATCTAAGAATATCATAATCAGTAGTAGAAGCTGCATTACAAGGAGTGTTAAATTGATGGGACATATAATTATGTTTTGATGAAAATCTATTTTTATGTTACAGAAATACAATGAGTAAAATGGCTATTATTGAAGAGTTAATGGGCAATAGGAGCACAGTCAGCATCACAATTGGTAAAAGTAAAGGAGTGTTTGCTAAACTGAAACAAGATCAGAAAAACAAGAACTTTGTCTTCACATCAAGTGGAGATGTAAAGGTACACAGCTTTATTTGTACAAGAAAAAAAAAGCACGCTACATCACACATGTATTTGTATTAATCTGTTTGCAATAGATTTCAGAAAGCAACAATCTGGCTACAGACTATGCTCTATCAGTTCATCTTCCTAAAGAAGCTAGTGAAATGGCCGTAAAGAAAAATGGCTCCTATATTGGAATCTTGCTTTTTCCAGAAATTCCTAAGGTAAAACAAAGGATCAGCTATTTAAGTAAAATAGCTGAGATGCTGGTTCCATCAAGACCAGCAGTTATCTCATCAGTCCATTCATAGCAGTGTTCTACACTTAACAGATCAACGCAACAAGTTCTTTTTTTAATAATCAAATCCTGGGGATTGAGATGGGAGTGAACATATCTAACCTTTCAGAGACCATCAATATTCAGTTCCGTAACGTGAATACGGTAAGAGATGCTAAAAACTTTCAGAATAACCTTTTGTTGGACACAATAAGAGTTCAGATGTTTCTTCTTCTGTTCCACTACAGACTGGATTGAGTGTTTCTTGTGTATCATGGGATGGGAGAAGTAACCAGCCAGGTTGGTTCAAGAGTCTCATTGAGTTTCTAAGTAGAGGCTCACAAATGCCATTTCTAGATTTTAGCTTATTTGACTCACCAAGACGGTGTTTATCCATCCATCCATATATGCTTGTCAAAGGGATGAAGGTGTTCAGGAAATCAAATTCAAAATTTTAATGAGACCTTGCCCTTTCTTTGGAATAAATCTTTTGCCAGGTGTTTTAACGTAAAAGAGCATGTGATATTAAAGAAATATAAGTCTGGTTAGTTGGCTTCCTTCTATAAATCAGCCAACACTCTGCTTTTTTTAAATGTAAAAAATTCTGATGGAGACGAACATGAATACATACGTGATATATATGTGATGTTATTTGGTTGTTGATGAGATGTTCAGATGTGTTTTATGTGCATCATGTCTTCCCAATTTAAGATAGTGCAAAATTAATTTTTACATGTGGATTTTCTTTGGTGTATTGGTCCCAAATCTTTATGCACTGTGGGATCTAGACACACTGCCTCTGCTTTGTGAGGGAGAGTGGGCTGTTACTGTAAAGACAGATGAGAGAGGCAAAAGTGAGCAAAAGTTAGATTTATTTTAAATTATATTGTCAATACAGTATTTAATGATAATATTGCCTTTGATTTTGTTATATTGTGCAGGGCTAATACAATCAACTTGAGACTTATAATGTTATGCCTGCTTTCTATTAGTGAACGGTCACTGCATTATTCTTATACATGCAACAACTCAGATATGTCAGGCAGTGCTGAATTTTCTCCCACGTTTCTCACCAATCTGGTACATTTCAGGTCATATCTAATTACTTTTGTCCCTACTGGCCACCAGGTGGCGCACACAACTGGATCACAGATGGCTGCAAAACAATTAAAATCAACAGCAGCGTCACATGCCAATGCTCTCACCTTACCTTCTTTGCTATTCTTATGGTGAGTCATTTTTATGCAGTTTTTTTAAGAACACCACATATTTTTTTCATGTTTACTAAGCAAATATCGTTGTTTAAACCAGTCACAAGGGAATACAAATATTAGTTCCTCTGACTTGAAAACCCTGACCCAAATCACAAAAGCTGGCTGTGGCATATCCTTGTTCTTCCTGGGTGTGGCTCTCTTCATGCATTTTCTCGTAAGGTAAAAAAAAAAAAAAAAAAAGGTCTGCTTTTGATTTAAATTCTACTTCGAGAAGGGTTTTAACACAAACCAATTTGCTTCACAGAAAAAATAAAGCCAGTGAGGCTGTAAAGATCCTCATGAATCTCTTTGTCGCCCTGTTCCTCCTGAACTTTTGCTTTTTGGTAAATGAGACAATTGCTAAACTGAAGGTCTTAGCAGCTTGTGTGGCGATGGCAGCGGTCCTGCACTATAGCATGCTGGCCACATTCACATGGTTCTTCATGCAGGCCTTGCACCTGTACTTCAATCTACACCAGATCTCCACAGACATCAAGTATTACATGTGCAAGATTTGCATTGCGGGATGGGGTGAGAGCTCAAAATAGTTCAAATTTTCTGTGATTTGTTTGTCTGTAGATTATAATCACTAAAAGAAAATGTGTTTTCTCTGTTTAGTCATTCCTGCTCTGCTTGTGATTGGACTTCTTGCCTCTAGTAACTATGGTAATGTGAAAATTTCTGATAACAATGGGACTTCAGTAAACATGTAAGGATCTTATGAAGATAATTTAAGTTACATAGTTATGCTTCAGATTATAAAATAATCAAATTTCTCTCATTACTTCCAGGTGTTGGATCCCTGACTCTACATTACACTTAGGAGTGAACATTGGCTACTATGGAATTGTGTTCATCTTCACTTTAACCATATTCCTTGTCACTGTAGTGCAGATCACTAAATTTGCATCTAAAGTGGACAACAGGGACAAAATCTCTACCAAGAAAAGGTTTTTCTCTCTTCTGGGTCTTTTCTGCCTTTTGGGCATCAGCTGGGGATTTGCTTTTTTCAGCTACGGCCCTCTGCTCCTCCCCTCCTTCTACATCTTTACCATCCTCAACTCCTTTCAAGGTAAGCCTAGAACTGAAAATGAACCTCTTCAATTTCAGACTAAATGTCTGAAAAGAAAAAATAACCAATACTTTATGTGCTTGTAGGATTCTTCTTGTTCGTTTACTACTACTTCTCCAGCAGAATTCGTCCAGAGGACAGAAAACTATCTGAGAATAGCAGCCGCGCCACAGAGAATGTGTACATCACATCTCCATATGCATAAGCTCCTAATTCTTCAATGTTTTGTTTCTCTCACCAATGTGGACATGGAAATGTGTTATGGCAAAACTGAAATCTAAAACCAAAAGTACTCCAATTCAGGTTTTTTTTAGTTCTGATCTGGTTGAATATATTATTTTCTGCTAATGCCAATATTTTTCAGTCCATAGAACTTTTCTGTAAACATAAAGGATATTTTAATTCTCTGTGAACTTAAATATATCACAAGGACATTATCACTAAATAGGCTATATTTTGTACACAGATCTTCAGTTATGCTAATACCAGCACGATGGTTACTTGACTTCAAAATGTATTTTTATTTTTCAAAGCCACATGTTGGAAGTGAGTAACCTTTTACCCGTGGAGGAAACAAAGTGGGGCAAATAACTGCTCTGGAAAACTATCCTGGTTCCAGGAAAATGTCCTAGTGCACTTTCAAACCCTTTTTTGGTTATATGAGATTTGTGAGATTGTTTGGACACTAGAGGGTAGCATTTTACTGTTGAGAGAACTTTCTCTACTTTGCATGCAATATAAAAAGTCTTCTGTCCTCAGCTGCTGCTGATCTGGTTTATCTTCCCTCAGATGAAGAGATGGAGAACTCTTCTGCAAGTCATTAGTCTGGATGACTCCATGTTTCAATGAAAGTCCTGCCTTACTTTCTATATGAACCCCAAAGCTTCAGTGGAATGCAAAGTGAGAATGATTAGTAAAATAAATATGACCCTTTTACAACTGGTGAGCTTATCAAATGAGAGGAAGATGGTAAAGTACGAGGTTGGGGGTTAGAGTGGGGAAGCTGGAGGGGTCTGCACAGAGTCGGGGGCCAACCTCAAATTGGTTAGTCTGTTGCGTGCCTGCAGTTAATTACCTTGAGCCGACAGAGCAGCTTCCACTGGCTGACAAGAAATGACCTCATCATTACCTGCAGGAACAACATCACTTAGCGGGCATTATTCACTTGAAACCATTTGCCAAAATGTAACTCTGTTAGGTGAAACCATCTTTAAGCAATATTTGAATACTGAAACTGTATACTTTTAAAACAGAACATTTCCATAAAATGGCAACAAAAAACAAAAAAAAGAGAAACAGAACTAGAAGCATCAGGTTATTTACCTCATCTTTGTTACATTTTTTGCTGTTAATGTATATAATATATTCTTCAGCAAAACCTTTGCATATTTCAGCAGGTAATGCATAATTTGCACTTTTCTTTAAGAGATTCAAAAGAGCTTGTATTGCCACAAAGATACGCACATCCAAAAATCCACTACAGTGGGTTATGGGCCAAAAATGTCAAAAGTGGAAATAAGAGAGGTAAGTAAAGCTCCAAGGTTAATCTATTATATTTCACTTAGTGTGACAACTCACTTGTATTTATATTATTTTTCTGCTGCTGTACTTGTTGGAGCATATATTGTCATTATTAAGTTAGATTGATTTTTACTTTGTTAAGACTGGGTCAGAAAGGTGTGACTCGGCTATTCAAGGACGGTGTTTATGATGCTTTATTGTCTGACTATCTTCTTTGTTTTTACATGAATTATGTGTACATTCAATTGTAATATATATTTTGACTTAATTTCCTTTTGGTTCTCATTTGTAAAGATGTGCGTTTTTGTAAAAATTGATTCGATTTTCTCTCTTTTTCATAGGACAAAGTCTCAGATTATATATATTTTATATTTGTCAAGATGTCAAATCTTTTATAAACACACACTATGCAGAATAAATGTCATGTAATAAAGTGTGATTTCCTTAAGTAGAAAACTGCACTTTTAAGTTATATTCAATGTGTAGGAGAGACATTCATGGAAGATTTATTTATCTGGTTAATCTTGTAAATGACCATGGCGTGTCAGAGAAAAACTGGGGTAATTACTGCCATGCACATGTGATTTGTGCTGCTCTAAATGAGGCTTTTCATGCAGAGCACAGCAGGCGTCTGTGGTGTACCTACGTGTGTCCATACATCGAGACCTCGGCTGTAAACCGAGGCTGGCGTGCAAGCTTAGATTACAAATCAAAGCCCTGTGGTAAAACATATATGTCAACCAATGCATCAATATCAGAAGAAGCAGAAGGTTGACGTGGCAAAAAAGAAATGAACAACTGCTTTTCACCCAGCCTAGAAATCAGTAAAAGTTCTCACACACATTTGGAATGTGGTTTTATTGGGGTTTTTTCAGATCAATTCATCTCTAAGAAAAATCTGAAAGGGCGCCCGCATCTGGGAACGTCAGTTTAGATGATTTCATAATAAGGCTGGAGAGGAATGTACAATATTCACGCAAGGCCATAAAAGTTTTACAAGAGTGAAAATGTGGCTGTGAGAATGAAGTTTTAGCATGTGTAGATGAGTTTCCTTTAGTGGAGCGAAACTGAGCAAACACTTATAATTACTCTAAGTTCCCTAACCACAGACGTAGTTTCGAGAAAACTTGTACGCATCTCCAGATTTTATGACACACCAAGAAAGACGCACAGTAAAAGAACAGTGCCTTGTAAAACTATTGATACCTCACATAATTCATAAGGATTGTATGTGTGATAGAAAAAATATAAAACTGCATGATTATGAAATGGAAGGGAAATTATTCCACACTTTAGTTGTTCCAAATAAAAGTTTAAAACATGTGACCTGCATTTATGTTTTCCCCTTTTTAACAAAATATCCCTTAGTAAAATTAATTGTAGCCCTTTAAAATCACCTCCTCCTCTCCTTTATTATGATGCTGCAATGCACAGTTTTATGCTTTCATTTATATAAGGCACTATGAATTGTCTTATTGTTAAATGTGTTATACAAATAAACATCCATTGCCTAAATAGAGTCCACTTGTATGTAATCTAATCTCAGTATGAATGTAGCTGTTCTAAAACATCCTCAGAGATTTGGTGACTCTGGAGGAACTGCAGCTCAGGTGGAAGAATCTGTTGAGAGGACCGTTTGTCTTTACAAATTCAGATTTAAAAAAAAAAGTCAAGATGTTAAAATAACAAAATAACTGTGTTCAGTGTGGAAGGTGCTCCACTTGCAGGTCAGATTGTAAAAAAAACTTTTTGGCCTTGTTGATGAGCACTGTGGAGGAAAACTAGCACTGCGCATAGCCTTAAATACTGTCTGACTGTGACATGATGGTTGCAGCATCATGCTGTGGTGAAATTTTTTCTTATCAAAGAAGCTGGTCAGCGATGATGGGAAGACCGAGGCGATAAATACAAAACGATGCCAGTAGAAACCCAGTTATTGGCTAAAAGTTATTGGCATTTGAGATTGAGATGCAGAATCACCTTCGAGTTGGACAACAACACAAACATATAGGTAGAATCACAATAGAATGGCATTGGTCAAAATGTATTTACACGTGACATGGCTCAGTCAAAGTCCAGACCAAACTTTAACAACAAGGCTCTTTGTTCACAGATGCTCTCCCACCAGCTTGACTAAACTTCAACTACTGCAAAGATAAATTGGTAGAAATTCGAGTCTCTAGATGTGCAAATCAGAAAGTACTGATTATTTATTCTGAAAATTAATACCACACATCCTTTACTTTCTACTTATTCTACTTAAAAACAATGTGTTGTTTTGTGTTTGGACCTTCACATATATCCCTAAAAGACATTCAGTTTGATGGTTGTAATGTGACTAAATACAAAAAAGTTAAATTTGCATGAAAACTTTTGCAAGGCACTGTAAAGGCAAAATGGAAGCAAAGGTGCTGGAGGTGACAAGATCATGAGGCAATTACTGTACACTATAAAGGTCTTCTGTAGAGAGAGCAGTTAACTTCCACACAACGTCAATAAATCTACAAGGAATTTGTTCTAGTTTCCCTGTAACGAGAGACAATTAGTTTTAAAAGGAACATGAAATAAGATCACTTCAAGTCACAGCTTAGAGTTTGGACAGAAAAAAAGACCTTGTGTGAGTAAGTGTGTGTGTTTTATTAAACAAAGTCTGAGACTGAATCCTGGAGCGTAAAACAAACTTGTAAATCTCAAGTGACCTATAAAGCTTGTTACTCTGTTCCTGGAAGCTTGCGTGTCAAGAGAAAATATGATTAGTTCAATACAGCGAGCATATCTTGACAGTTATTTTCAATTATACTCAAAAACTGACATCTATAACACAAACAAAAAACAAAAAATTTCTTGTCAGCAAATGTATAGGAATTCAAAACAATTTAAAACTGAACTTATTTTTTTCTATGTTTCCGTATTTCGATATTATCGGTGGGTCAAGGCAACTTCCTCCTTCTCACTAAGTTTCAAACTGATTTATGTCTTTGTAACCCTGTTTGAGAAATTAATGTGGACTTTGTAGCGTCTGGTTTCCCCCGCAAGCTGCAGTAAAATCAGATGGAGGGCCTGGAGAGGGGAAACGTTTGCGTGACTGCAGAGTGGGGGAGCAGGCGGCTGCGAGCCTCAGCCAAGGGGCACCTGTGAGCTCCCCCCTCCACCTACACGCATGTTATGATGTGGCCCCAACATTTAAAGCTCTCAGGCTGATAGGTTTGAGGGCCCATGTTTAAGTGTTCAGATTTATGATGGGTGGCTTCAGCATATCGGGGAACCTGTGCTACTTTTGCAAGAAGGACTAAATGAGGCTCGTGAATTTCAGAGCTGAGAAAGAAATGTAAAGGTGCCTTCGGGTTACGGTCATAATCTGGAGAAACGCTCAAACGGCGCACTGATTTTTTGTTGTTGATGCCTGAAAAGCACTTGACTGTGATGAACTGTCTTGCGTGAGACCTAGAATCTAGTTTTGACCTCCTTTGTTGCAGTTCATTCACATCTTTCATCAATTTAGGAGACGTGGAGGACGTCGAAAGCGGACAGGTCATGAAAGGGAAGTAGAAGACGAAGTGAGGGGTGACTGGGTGAAAATATTCAGGCAGATAAGTTGACCTCTGGGTTTTAACCTTTCTCTTCCTGCAGTTTCATGTCTGTTCTTTGCACGTCATGTGTAACAGCAGGAAGGATCATACCCTCTTCACTGTCACGAAATGGGCTTCTCCTCTTCCCTCCCACCCTGCGGCCTCAGCTGCTCTTCATCAGCCCCATCAATCACTCACCACCTTGTTAAGCATAAGCCCTGATACACAACTAGGAGAGAATGCAGAGGATCTCTCACACAGTCAGAGCTGCCTATCAAATGTAATAATTAACTGTAAAATAGTCGCTCTATGATGACATTCAGATTTTACAAATTCAGATTTTTTATTTCAAGATTCAGTTTTGTGAGATCATATATTTTTTAGCTAGCACAAGAAATGTGACAAAAAAAAGAAAATCTAAAGGTTTTTCCATGCTGAACAACTTTTACCACTTCTTACAGCTGCTTCTGAAACTACCTTTTTTTCCTTTGAATAAGAACTTTTGTGCCTTCCTTTTTTCTACTATTTAGGAAATTTATCCCAATCCTGATCTGTTTGTTCCATTTTATGTATGTTCTTATGCAGACTTTGATGAGTAAATCAGAACATCCTGGAACACAGACATTGTCTGGTTGGATCAGCTCATAAAACTAAAATCCCCTTAAGTTTTCCCTAAAAGGAATGCCAGTAATAGGCCAACAAGTTTTAAAATAACACATGTTGCCATTAAGAATGTTCCAAAACCAGCAACCTTCAATAATGGGCTTCTATGTAACGTTAAACTGCCTCAAAAAATTATAATTTAATTTTATACACGAAATTTTCAACATTTAATTTAAAATTGTATTTGATTCTTGCTGAATTTTAACTAACTTTATTCACAGTTCCATTCTTTTTTGTTATTTTAATCTTTTTTGGCATTTTTTTTTTTTTGATCCCTTACAATTTTTTTGTAAGGGCTTGTTCTTTCTTTCTTCCAGAACTAAAGCAAAGCTATTTGGACCCCCTATTTCTACAGAAAAATTAACAGTTTGTCTTGGGGAATGACATATTTTTGACTTATGAGTACTTAAGTTATTTTCGCATGGTTTAAAAAAAAAAAACATCTCTTATTAGATCAGCATTTCGCCTGTTTATAACCACTTTTTCCAGTAGACTTCCATTTAAAATATGTAAATCATTTATTATTTATTCCAAATCTAAACCTTATGAAATGTTTAGTATTGAAGTCCTGTGGGAAGATAAATCTTCACTCTAATCTTGAGTGTTTTTCAGGCTTTGAGAGTTTTGTTTCACAGGATTTTTCTATATTTATCTCCATCCTTCTGCTCTGAACAGCTTTTCTGTTTTGGCTGAAGAAAAACATCCCTGAAACATGATGCTGCAGTAAAAAGTTCAGTATTTGGTAATGAAATTAAATTAAATGACAATTTATTGCTGTGGATTGTTACTGTGGTTTTATCTTGTGGAGGGACACCATCCTTTCAAATTTTTCTTTGAAAAAAAGTTGATTATTTCTCTACACATTTCTGTTAGCCTATCACATGAAATCTCAAAAAGTACAAGTTTGTGGTAACATGACAAAATGCTTGTTTTTGCGATAGCATTCTCCGAAACCTCACGCATGACACCACAGTCAGAATAACTTTTTCCTAATAGGTTCTAATTGTCAGGAAGCACTGATAATGATGGTAATGTATCATGATAAACTCTTGCATGAAGATAAATGTATAATAAAAAATGTTCAGGCCTCTAGCCCTTTAATTTTTTTTCTTCCCACAACTATCCAGCGGTAAAAGCTGCTGTCAGCACCATAAGCGATCTCACTAGTTGTCTCTTTATTTAAACATTTGTTGGACATTGCAGTGTTGAAATCTTTAGTAACATGCAGCCACACTTATGATTGTTTGGCTTTAAGAAGTTTTGCTGTGTTTCAGCAGCAGACAGCTGTCTGTTGGCGCCAAGAGGGGGATGTTGACAAGTCCAATACTGTTGCAGCTTTCTAACATCGTCTTTGGTGCATTAGATAAAATGCTTTTCAGTCTTCAGGTTAAACCCAGAAGTGGCACCAACTTGAGGCTCTGAACATAGCCATCCTTCTTTGTACAGGCATTTAAAGAAAAAAATAATAACAGAAGGCAGATCAGAGCATATTGTTTATTATTATACACTATGAAAATGAAACCACAACTAAAACTTTTAAACAGCTGCGTATAATGTAATTTCTGATTTCTAAAGCATTTTAAGAAGAGCCTTAATAAATAAGGAGTTGTCACAAATTGCCTCCCTATACCTATTGAAATTTATGCATTCCAGTATTTTTTTTTTTTCATTAAATCATTTTTTGTTTTAAGCAGCAGCTGGCAGAAATATTTCTTTTTGATGGGAGATTTAAACAGACCTCATAACTTGCAATTGGATCCCACACTTCGGGAGATGAAAACTAAGAATGTAAAGCTGTCTGGATTCAGTCACACTGCACTTTGTTTGCTTGCATTTATTTCGACTGAGCTGTTCAAGCCTTTCAAATTCACACTCATTGATTCTGAGGTATTTTCCTCACAGAAACGATGCAAACTTTCCCACAATGATAAGGAGTTTCCTTCTTGTTGACATGACGAAGCAAAATACGATAAAATCGTATTTTATTATGTAAGTAGCGTGCACAAAAGCAATATTTATGAAGCTGGGCACTGATAAAATCTAATTTTATCATTTGCAATCATTTAAAATAATTTGTGTAGTTTATTATCAAATCTACATTTATGTAACTATCAAGAACATTTTCCTGTCATTTCTTATTCCATAAAATAGTAATAATCAAAGAAGGAATTGGTTTAAGGTCAGGGCTAGAAATGTGATCAAAATGGTAAAAAATTTTCCTATGCTTTAAAGAGATGTCATTTACAACCATGATTTGCTGTCCATGGATCAAAATGCTTGTCTAAAACAGCAGTATTTTCAGAAATGAAAGCATGCGTAGCAGGACAGCACAGCAGTTTATCCGTCACTTTCTTGCTTCACCTCAGAAAAATGCTTCAAATAATCCCAATGTTTCAGAACTGCATATCCAGCCTGTCTACTTCACATAACTTTGTTTATGATGTTTTGTTGGAAACAATGTTTGCTATTATATGCACCTTTACTAAAAGGATGTGACATCAGCGCATTTTTGATCCGCTGGCAAGAAAGGCTCAGTATTAAGACGTTCCACTTTCTTGCAAGTTTACTTTAGCATTACTGTTGCTACACTGTTTAAACCAAGTAAATGCTAAATTCTTCATTTAACAAAGAATTGTTCTCAACTATTAGTCATTGGACAGCTCTTAACTTTTGCTATGCTGAAATATTTTTTCATATTTTACCCTACTCAAACATATTACTCTTACCATTCTCCTAGGTAAAAAGTATCTTTAATTTTTCACATGAGTAGAAAATAATCCATTCATGATGTAAGAGCTACTTGCATGTCTTTTGTTTCCTGGCAATATGTCCATAATGTATTTAAGTCAAAACCTAAGCCCTCAGCGGTTTCATTTCATGTCAGCTATTCTTTTACGCAAACATATTACATTTCCTCAGTCTTTTTTCAACTTGGACCCTGTAATGATCCAACAGTGATTCTCACTACATAACCAAGGGCGAGAGTATATTCTGTAAATAAATGAACTAAGATCACACAAGGAGACAAATACGGAAAGCATCCAGTCTCGTGCCAGTCCTAATCAACTCTTGTTTGCGTTTGTGTGTTTGCATTTAAGTTAGTGGCAGTTTAATGTGAGGGACCACCGGAACAGTTTGTTTCCCGGAACTTTTGTTTCTTTTCTTTTTTTTTCTTTTCATCCTCTACAAGACTAATTTTTTAAATGTCTCTTATTTGTCATTTAAGGCAATCTCAGCGCTTAAGGATGTGGCGTTTCAAAGTACTTGTACAGTCACAGTATGCGGTCCAGCTCTTTTACAAAATACATTGGATAAACCACAGGATTAAAGCTTGATGAGTGTTCATTTAGAGCAAATAAATCTTCGGAACATACTTCTTTGAAATTTGCATTTTAATTGCATTCAATCTCAGATGCATTTTATCCCATGAAGCAATATTTAATCAATTGTTTTTATATTATATGAAAAATTCACTTCTTTATGCTCAGAATCCAGGTTGGGGGTGTTCCTTTGTTCTGCAACTCTCTGTTGAAACTAGTGTTTCTGTTTACAAGATCTAAAGCATGACTTCCAGCTTCCAGAGCCAAACTGCTTCAAGTGATTCCATGTCAGGAAATGTACTGACTGAAGTCATGTCAGAGGTTAATCTGGAACATACTTTTGATTATAAAGGGTTTGTTTTATTCTGCTTTCCTAACACTCTGTCTGATTTATGGGCCTCATCTTGCTGCTGGTCACTGTAGCTGCTGCAGCTGAATCAGATACTTCTCAATATGCAATGGGGACGTAAACTGGCGCACATGTTAAAAATGACCTAGGTAAATAATAATGAGGAAAGAAGACTTGCATGTGAATGCACTAAACTGTCTCACTTGGGAATTAGCTACTCAGATGGTAATAGTGACCCTCTTTTCTTTCAAGGTGTAGGACTCTGAGTTAAAACTAAAACTTCAAATTTAAAGATTTTTTTTAATTATGTGCACCACTCCAAAAACACAAAGTCCGAACAAATATTTTGTTCTCTAGTTTCCAGTACAAATAAGACAAAACTAACTTACACATAACTTTCCATCAAGAAATGTGAGCTTCTTTTAGGCCAATTATTTCTTAATATTGATGAAAACGTTTTAGTTCCATTTGAAGATTATTTCACATATGACAACACATTTTTTATTGCATTATAAATTAAACAATCTACCAATGGATCTAGTATTTTTTGACAATGTTAGGAAATTATTAATTTAAAACCAGCCCTTGTATCTTCCTGCAAAGTTAGTTTTGTCTTATTTCAAGTGTAACAAGATATTTTCACTAGAAGCTAGACCAAAAATACTTTGTGAGATTTAGTGGTTTTGTCATGTAGTATTCTCCTGTTACCAAGGTAACAGGAGAATACTAATAAATGTTTTTCTTTTCTTTAATTTAAACTTTTGGATGGTAAAGAGCTTTTTAACTTTTACAAGGAATGAAAGAACCAGTAGTAGGGAGGGAATTTGACCATGTAAACCACATGTGATGTCTGGATTATGCCTGGATTATGCTATGTCAGCATATACCATTTCCAAAAATGTTTGCGGTTGTTTCTTACTGCCCAACATCATCTATGCTCCTATTTGTATAAGTCTAAATAGCTGACATCTTCAAGTTCTCTGATGATGTAGTAATATTTTCAACAAGGTAATGTGACATTTTTCTGTTTTGTTTTGGTTTTGCTTTTGTTAAAGGATGCCACTACATGTTCTACAGAGGTACTACACATTTAAGAATTTTATTTTTATTGGTATGCAACTGTCTAATCTTAAATGTCTTCTTGTTATTAGCTGTAAGAAGAAAATAACAAGAAACAGAATAAAACCACCTAAACATCGGTTTGTGTTTCACATAGTGAATTCAGTCCCTGAAAAATAAATTACCTTTTCAATAATATTCATACATTATTGATGATAACTGTATGATGGACATTTTGAATGTGCTGGATAGCCCAGTAAATTCTAAGGACTGCCCCCTGCTTTGTGAAAGCATTTTTTTTTTCAAAATTGTTGATATTTTTTCTCCCATTACCTTTTGAATACCAGATCAGAACCCAATTGGGGAAATGTGACATAATGTGCGGTGATGTCAGCATTTGTGTGAGAATTTGTTGAATAACATCAGTCTGAACAAGTGACTTCTCCAAACACTGCCACAATTCTCTTGCACCTTTTGCTCCTCTTTCTCCAGTGCGGTTTGGGCTACAGTAAACTCTGAATGACCCATCTTTAGATCTTGATTCGCAGCAATTACATTCGGGCATGCTCGACTTCACTTTATGTCAGCCACGTATTCAAAGTGTCGCCATTCTTTCACTTCTAGACACCAGCTAACCCTGCCATGCACTTTTGCCATTACTGCATCTGAAGATCGCCCCTTTAGCAGTGCAGTAAAATTTGCCTTTCACACAGGCAGCTGGCCAAAGCAAATAAACCAGCCACATGCCAGCAAACGAGGGCATGAACGAGGTCAGGGGGGGCTTGTCGAGAGGTGCCAGAAGTGACAGAGGGAGGGATATGGTCACGCAAAGAAAACAAGCTCAGCAAGAGCGAGGGCAGCCTTCTCACGCAGGGGACCAGAGATATGTCTTGTCATGCAACAGCCACCCCGTCAACCCAAATTAGGGCTGATGGAGGTAATAAAATGAGGGGGGGAAAGGAAAGAAGGGTTTCCCTGCGTGTCTAGAAAATAAAAATAAGAGGAAGAATGTGGTGGTCACTTTTTAGAGGATCATATTAACACAACACTGGTGACCTCAGTACACCACAGATGATCATTCTCTTTGTAAGGTGAAACTAAATCTTCAGCTCATGCTGCCTAAAAAACTAAGAGCTTCTGATGATTTTTGGTGTCAAGTATTATAGAGGCATCAATCCATAAATAAATAAAATACAAAAGTCTTATGTAAACATAAATACAACAATAAAACTTTAAGTAATTTAAATGAATTTCCAGTTGATAGATATAAACACTTATGTCCACCGTATTCTTGACATTTTTGCTGTCGGATTGATCTGTTTGTGAATTCAGCCAGCTAAATCAGCAGATTCAAAAATTAAATAAATTTCTTAATGACACAGAAATGTGCCCATGAAAACTGTGGAGATTCCTGACATCTGCAACATGGCTCTACAACCAGGGTACCATTTTTGCGGCACCCAAAATTGCTTTTCTATCAATTTTCTAGTTCCTTATTTTAAGTTAGTATGAATTGGACCCCGTCATATGCTGATCATAGCTTAGGCCAGTGGTTCCCAAAGATTTTCTGGCACCCACCTATGAATTACAAT
Organism: Poeciliopsis paucimaculata; assembly: GCA_903067055.1. Lineage (NCBI taxonomy): Eukaryota > Metazoa > Chordata > Actinopteri > Cyprinodontiformes > Poeciliidae > Poeciliopsis > Poeciliopsis paucimaculata. The sequence goes on from CAEGAD010009937.1 coordinate 98,200, forward strand.
AAAATCCCCCCCCAAAAAAGAAAGAAAACTTGGCACACACATCGTTCAACCAGACATAAACCTATACATAAACCTTTTGTTTTCAAACTCCACAGAAGTTAATTTCACATTTCAGGTTGCAACAAAACACACTACAAACCGTCTTTACAGTGAAACACTTTTGTGTAACTTTTTGTTTGTTTGTTTTTCTTTCATTCATACAGCTACCCCACACCATCTCCCCCCAGCAATGGCACTGGATAATAATGGCGCCCCACACTTTGGGAACCACTGGCTTAGACTCTGGCAGAAAACAAGTAAGCTACTTAGGCTATTAAATGAAGTTCGTTTCCGGTTAGCTGCTCCTGATTTGGTGCTAAACTAAAGGGCCACTTTATTATTTTTTAAGAACCTTGGACAGTCTTTTTAATTTCCTCTAGTTTAAAATCTAAATGCTTAAAGATCTATTGCACATATGTAACCTGCATGGATCATACATTCTTTAAAGCACACGTAAGTAATAATTTTATTAGATTTACCATGTTAAATGAAAATATCTTAAAGTCTTATTCACCTAACCTGCAGTGTAAAGTTAATGGGTTTTTGGGTAAACTTGCTCTTTTCACCCTGGAACCTTTTCCATACACCCCCCACTTTTTATTCTCTTATGCAACTTACAGACATTTACAGATGGGCTACAACGTCCAGTATTCATTTCATAATCTTTACCTAATTAATCAAGTGAGTTAATAAAGAATATGACATTTACCCCATTGAAAGCTATGTTAGATCAAGAGATTCACAGTATTTTGTGATCTGGGATTAAAAGACGAAAATAAATGATAGATACTTGATAAGGACATAATGTCAGTTTAGACATTCCTTCTTGTTGCTTGGCTTACAACTTCGTGTTTAACTTGTTCCCAAAATAACTGTAGCACCCCAAGGAGCGTACCTTATATAGACAAAACCCTCTGAGAGCAGCATTCAAGCAGTGCCAAGATAAAATTACAGCACATTCATTTTCCTAACGTGACATTCCTTGTTGGCCGACCGTACACTTAAGGAGAAGCATGATGATAAGCCATTCAGTCAGACGGACAGAGCTCGTTATTTCTGTGATTGACAGCCTTAAAGCATCCTTATGTCTGCTTACTTTGCAAATAAAGATCCAGTATGCATGAGAATGTTGGACTTGTCAAACTGATGGATTGTTCTTGGTTATTTCCACATTTGTTCAGCCTGACAGAGAGGATGAGGCTGAACCCAAAACAGCTGGGCCCTGCACATATGCCAAAGTGAAATAAAGTCTGGAAACTAAAAGATCATTTGTAAGAAATGATGTTTCATGATTAGCTTTTAATGAGTGAACAGTTCTCTTCTCTGGCTCAGACTTGCATTCATTCTGTCCAATATTAATAGTCAGATGTCAGTCCTTATTTCTCCTCATGAGTTAAACAAAGTGGTAAAAAAGAAATCTGTGTGGAGGCTTCAAGGTTGTAGCAATGATGTCAACTTTACCTCTAGACTGATTTCCAAATGCCTGCAAGAGAGGCACCAAAACAGGGCAGAGTAGTGAAAGCAATGTGGATTCATTTGAAAAGAGCAAGGTTGGGTTTAGAAGTATATGTAGTCAACATGCAGGAATCACACAGAACTGTTTCATGAAACTAATAGGTGAACATCTGCAAGTGTGAGGACTCTATCGTGATCTGTTTCCTTCAGAGTACAATGTGGGTCTTTCATTAGCAGAATTATATAAAACCAAAAAGTTCAGCTACAGCCAGCTCCAAGATGAACCAGGCTAAGACAAAAATAATTAGAGAACAAATAAATAACATCTTGAGAGAAGATAAAATTACTGCACATTCATTATCCTAAGGTGACATTCCAACACAAACTGGAAGAAAGATTCTACACTGGTTGCAAATTTCAACCACATAAAATTCAGACAAAAGCTCAAGCTGATCGGGGAGACTGAATGCAGACTCTAAGAGGTTTACTGCAAGATTGCCCCTTTTTTTTAGCTGAATCTACTTTCCTCCTCTTCCACTTCTTCTTAAAAAGTATCCCCACAGCATGATAATACCACCACCATGTTTCACCAAGGACATGGTGTGCTCAGGCCACACATGGCGTTCTGTGTGTACTGGCCTCATCCGATCAGATTTGCTTCTTACACATGTTTGCTATGTTACTTTTTAATGAATTTGGCAAGACACAGGGGATTTATTTTATTTTCTTTAAAGAATAGTTTTTCTTTTTCTTTAACGAGGCATTGAAAAGATCACAAAAGAAAAAAATGTCAATGTTACAATTTGAGCTGACTTTTGATTACTGGCTCATTATTCAAAGTTTTCTGAAAAATTGGTGTTATTGTTTTTTGAGTTTTCTTCACATACAATTTATAAAATAATTTGCGAAAACAAATGAAAAGAACGAGGGTTCCCTTTGATCTGAAAACAGAAGCATTTTAAAGCTTTGAGGCATTTGTTAATGTTAATGAAAAACACATTCCAAAAGTACAAAGACGAGGCCTTGATGTCAACAGAACGTTTCTGTGAAAGAAGTCCCAACAGAAAAGAAATGCCAGCAGTCACAATTTTAAGGAAGTCAAGGGAATTCACAGCTCATGCTGAAGTTTCTGCTCGGCAGTAATTACTTCAGCCATTTACAACCCCAGATACACAGAGCTGTGGCGTACAAATTGGGTGAGTGGTCACAGGGCCACCCACAATCACATAATTAACTCCTCAAAGCTTTGCATGCTCAGACTTTCAATTCATTTGCAAATATCTTCATCATTCTTGTATATCCTGTTCTACTTTCACTTCACCGTATACGGTAGCAAACAAGCTGGGCATACATAAAATTTTTTCTGTTTCCTGAAAAGTTTCCAAGTCCTACAGGTCCCAGCGTGATCTCATCTGCGCAAGTGGTGTCACTTAGCCTCATTTTCAGGATTCTCGAAATACATTAGGCAGCCCAACTAAAGTCTCAAACACAGAAGAGTGCTGCAAATTCACACAATGAGAAATATCCATACTACATGTATTCAGTGAGCTGGTAGCTGTCTTGGAAGATGATAATAATAATAATATAGTTTAAATTTAACTGTTGAGGCTGTGGATGTTGTTACATAAGATTTGAAAAAGAAGAAAACTAAACTAATCAGAGTGGTGTACATAATCCCAGACAAATTAGTGCATGTCTTTGCTAAATCCTACTCATTTAAATAATTGGAACAATATGTAAAACGTAACCACTACATCTCAAATAGACCCAGAATGAAAACTTACTTTGTCAGTTCTAAACACATTTTTAAAAAAGATACCATGCAAAATATGCAATTTATTAGACAACTCCTGTTCTACTCATTGAGCTGTTCACATTCAGCTTCACTCCACACTGCTGTGTTCATTACTTTTCCCTTAATTGAATTACTCTGCTAAGGCTTAGATCCAACACTGATTCTTTATCTTCATCATGTGCCGATAACAGAGAACATATAAATTCATAATTTTAAACCATAAAAATCTTGAATTAACCAATAAGTTAAAATAAATAATAAATAATGTATAAAAATTGACTATAAGACATCCAGACATTAACTAGGTTAAAATATCCTATTGTCTTTAAAATCTTTCTGCACTTCTGTTTGTGGAGCAAAGCTATGAAAACAGCTGTGTGTATCTGGTGTTAAATAAAATCAAATAAAAATAAACTATTGGGTTGACATTTTGCTGTATTTTCTGCAAAACTAGAGAATGTTCAGAAAACAATAATTAGGTGTTATCAGGAAACCTTTCCATCCCTTATTATTTGAAACAAAGTCCCACCAATTTCCATCAAATGAATCCAGTCAAAATCTATTTTTAAGTCGGATAGTAGCTACTGATAGTTGTTTTGAAACAATTCCATCGTAACCAGTGAGAATTGTTAACTATGTGTACATGTGTATTGTCCAATTAATGTTGGTGTAAATTTGACTTATACCATCTAATTTGTTGACTTTATTATAT